>SJYT01017919.1:86768-102937 GCA_006410635.1 Cephalophus harveyi | reverse complement strand
CGTACCTACCTCACCGCGCTCCCAACCTCAGCGCGCTGCCCACCTACCTCAGCCCGCTCCCCACCTGTGCGCGCTCCGTACCTCAGCGCGTTCCCCTCCTCAGCCCGCTCCCTACCTCAGCCCGCTCGGGCGCGCTGCCCCAGGAGGGTTAACTCAGACCCTGCCACACCGCAGCTTTCCGTCTCCACCCACAGCGCCCGGAGAACTCACGTGACCCCTTGGAGAAAACAGCGGCTCCTCGCCCGCCTCCGCGCGGGCCGCGGGCCCAGGGTCTTCAGGGGCTGGGCTACCGCCACTCCCGGAAGTGACGTCACGCGGAGGGCGCCCGCTTCAGGGGCGTCCGCCCCCCCCACCTCACCCCTCCCCTCCCCTACCTCAGCGCTCCCCCCACCTCGGCCCGCTCCCCACCTCAGCGCGCTCCCCTCCCCAGCCCGCTCCCTACCTCAGCCCACTCGGGCGCGCTGCCCCGGGAGGGCTATCTGCGACCCTGCCTCACAGCAGCTTTCCGTCTCCACCCACAGCGCCCGGAGAGCTCACGTGACCCCCTTCCCGAAAACAGCGGCTCCCCGCCGCCTCCGCGCGGGCCGCGGGCCCAGAGTCCTGGCCGGGAGCAGGGAGGGAGGGGGTGGGCCGGCGGCGCTCCCGGAAGTGACGTCACGCCGGGGCGGCCGCCTCAGGGGCGGGAGTTGTGGTCTCAGCGGTCCCCGGCGCCTGTGTCGAACCTAGTTTGTGGTAAGAATGTTACCTTCTTTCCCGTAGCTTTATTTTTATCAGTTAACTTTTGAGAAGTGGAGGCTACGGTCCCTAGTTTGAACGGCAGGTGATGAGAAGACTACAATTCCCGGGAGCAGCTGCGGCCGCTGCGGGCCGGCTCGCCTGGCGCCGTGGGACTCGTAGTCATCGCCTGCGGGGCTGGTTCTGCCGGCTTACAGACTGCTCTCCCGAAGGCGCCGCGTTTCAGCGGACGACAGCTGGTTCTAGAAGGGGGACGCAGGCCTCCAGTGAGGAGGAATAATTCCTCCAATGAGGAGGAGTAATTTCAGAGAACTGAAGTTGTTCAGTGTGGCGGTGTTTTGTTTTTTTTTTTAATCTCGAGAGAAATTTTGATTCAAATAATATAGTATTAGACCTGTTAGGGGCTTCCGGTGGGGAGACCCTGGTTCCATCCCTGGGTCCCGTGGAGGAGGCCATGACAACCCACTCCAGGATTCTTGCCTGGAGAATCCCATGGACAGAGGAGCTTGGTGGGCTACAGTCCATGGGGTCGCGAAGAGTCGGCAGGACTGAAAGAACTTAGCACACAGGCTTGTTAGACGTGCATGTCTAAAGACCTGAAGATGACCAGAAAAATGGTTCTTTGATAGGCAAATACTAAAATTCAGACCCGTCTGCAGGCCTGTTTATCATTAGAATTGAGCAATTTGATACAAAAATCATTCCATGAGTTCTAAGGCGATGGAATAGTCTCAAGATTGGGAAAACATGATACTTGTAATTTCAAAGTGAACATAGGAAGATAATCTGGCTTGTGGCATATTGATGGTTTTCGATTGATAATATTGCTTTTTCAGTGTGAATGAGACTTAAAAAGAGAATTCTAGTGATTTCCCTGGCAGTGGAGTAGTTAAGACTCTGTGCTTCCAGTGCAGAAGACAAAGTTTCCAGCCCTGATGGAGAAACTAAGATCCCACATGTTGCCTCCTACAGTGGAATAAATAAATAAAATTGAAAAATAAAAAAGAATTCTGTAGAGATGGTAGACTAAAACATGAGATAGTTTTCAGGATAGACTTGGCAGCCTTGGCTGAGAGGTGGCAGATATATCCTTGAATTTTGTAAGTTAAAAAGAAAAAGCAGCTTTGGAATATTTCCCTTACTTGTCAGGACTGCAGCAAAAGATAAGTTTGAAAATGGAAAATCTTATAATCCAGGAAGCAAAGGAACATTAAGCTTTCAATATTATACACATACCTCAGTTAGGGATAGAAAAAAGATTTAGAAAAGATCATTGGAATTGTCCAAGAAGAACTTCCTTCACAAATTATTTAAAGGAGCATACAAGATATGCATACTGTATGTATTCTTTGTCTTCCAGAATATCTGGCATAGATGAATGTCTAGATTTTACTTTTAGAAAATGAACCGAACATTTCTTAAAAATATTTTAATGAGATTCCAATTAGCAGTATAAATTATACTAGTTTCAAGTATGCAGCATAATGACTTAATATTTGTACTCATTGTAAAGCTATCACCATAGTAAGTCTAGAGAATTTCAGAAAAATATATACTTTTGCTTCATTGACTATGTTAAACCCTTCAACTGTGTGGATCACAACAAACTGTGGAAAATTCTTAAAGAGATGGGAGTACCAGACCACCTTGCTTGTCTTCTGAGAAACCTGTATGTGGGTCAAGAAGCAACAGTTAGGACTGGACACGGAATAACTGACTGGTTCCAGATTGAGAAAGGAGTATGTCAGGGTTGTATATTGTCACCCTACTGATTTAACTTCTTTGTAGAGTACATCATGTGAAATTCTGGGCTGGATGAATCACAAGCTGGAATCAGTGTTGCCAGAAGAAATATTGACAGCCTCAGATATGCAGATGATACTACTATAATGGCAGAAAGTGAAGAGGAGCTAAAGAGCTTCTTGATTAAAGTGAAAGAGGAGAGTGAAAAAGCTAGCTTAAAACTCAACAGAAAAAAAACTTAGATCATGGCATTCAATCCCATCAATTCATGGCAAATAGAAGGAGAAAAAGTGGAAGCAGTGACAGATTTTTTTTTCTTAGGCTCCAAAATCACTGTGGACAGCGACTGCAGCCATGAAATTAAAAGATGCTTCGTCCTTGAAAGGAAAGCTATGGCAAACCTAGATAGCATATTAAAAAGCAGAGACATCACTTTGCTGATAAAGGTCCATATCATCAAAGCTATGATTTTTCCAGTAGTCACGTACAGATGTACGAGTTAGACCATAGAGAAGGCTGAGCACTGAAGAACTGATGGTTTTGAATTGTGCTGGGGAAGACTCTTGAGAGTCCCTTGGACTGCAAGGAGATCAAACCAGTCAACTCTAAAGGAAATCAACCCTGAATATTCATTGGAAGGACTGATGCTGAAGCTGAAGCTTTAATTCTCTGGCCACCTGATGTGAAGAGCTGAAGCACTGGAAAAGACCCTGATGTTGGGAAAGACTACAGGCAAATGGAAAAGGGCTGACAGAGGAGTCCATGGTTAGATAGCATCACTGAGTCAATGGATTTGAGTGAACTCTGGGAGATAGTGGAGACAGAGGAGCCTGATGTCCTGCAGTCCATGGGGTCACAAAGAGTTGGACATGACTTAGTGACTGAAAAACAACAATAACAGTATTCTTGGCTCCTTTGTTGTAAATTAATTGGCCATATGCATATGGGTTTACTTCTGAGCTCCAGAACATTGTTAATAGTCAAGAAAATATCTGTGATTGTCAAAATAAAAGTTATATTAACACAGATAGCATCTAATGGCTAGTCTCTGGGTATGGAATATTTTATTTGAGCTATGATGCCTTTATACAGCACACACAATCACATTGAATTGCATTCATTTTAATTTTTAAAGTAACAAGACCATTTTTCTGCCCTTTCATCATTTTAATTTTGTATAAAACATATACACATAGCAGGACATATGGAGCCTGCTCAAGGTATGATTTTATACAATTATATGTAGATACTGGTACATGGGGTAGAGGGTTTAAGGGGGAGGGAGAATGAAGGTAAGAAAAAACACAGCAGACTAAAGTATGTGCAACAGGCAGACATCTCTTGAGGTAGCTTCTTAGATCCCAACATTTCCCCCTTGTGTGAAGTTTGATGGGTCCTCGTGGTCATGTTCATGTTACTCTTATAACAAAAGTTTTTTTGTCATAGTTGATTGTGTCTGAACAGGACTTTTGACCCAGTTATGTCCAAATGATACTCTCTTCTACTGTCATGTGGGAAGGTGAGCATACAGACTGGAAGTCACAGGAGCTAAAGTCAGATAAAGGAAATTTTGTGTGACGGTCCATAAAGTCCCATGGCTGAGGTCCCTGGAGTTGGTCTGGTTCTTCCCCATTATCCACTTTCTTTGGAGTTCATGAGTACCTTAATGTTCTTCCAGTAGATTTGCTTTTTACTTAAGTCTAGCCAGAGTTGGTTAGTTTGCTTATAACTGAGAGTACAACTAATACGGCACATTGAAATGAGACAAACTGAATGCGCAAAGTGAAAGTTAATAAAATACAAACAGTCCCTCATCAATGATTTGAAATAACCGAAATAACATAAAATGACTCTTTTCCAATTATTGCTGTTGTTGTTTAGTCGCCCAGTTGTGTCCGACTCCTTGCGACTTCTTAGACTGCAGCACACCAGGCCTCCCTGTTCCTCACCATCTCCTGGAGTTTGCCCAAGTTCATGTTCATTGTATCACTGATGCCGTCAAGCTATCTCATCCTTTGATGCCCTCTTCTGCCCTCAATCTTTCTCAGAATCAGGGACTTTTCCAGTGAGTCGTCTGTTTGCATCAGATGACCAAAATCCTGGAGCTTTAGCTTCAGCATCAGTCCTTCCAGTGAATATTCAGGGTTGAGCTCCCTTAAGATTGACTGACTTGATCTCCTTGCTGTTCAAGGGACTTTCAGGAGTCTTCTCCAACATCACAGTTCGAAGGCATCAATTCTTTGGTTTTCTGTCTTCCTTACGGTCCAGCTCTCAACCATATGTGACCACTGGGGTGACCATATCCTTGACTATATGGACCTTTGTTGGCAGAGTGATATCTCTGCTTTTCTACACACTGTCTAGGTTTGTCATCACTTTCCTGCCAAGAAGCAATTGTCTTGTGGTTTCATGGCTGCAGTCATTACTTTGGTATAATTTCATGGATTCCTTGTTTTCCATAGGCAGTGTTTCTATAATCTTAATAGTCAGGATCTGAACTCCACCTGCCCTCTGTTTTCTCCCTGCCATGAAATTTTAAAAGTTCAGAAAAAGAACTATAGGTAGTCTGTTCTTAGAGTGACAGGAGGTGACCACAGTAGCAATGGAGCAACATGATAGCCAACTTCTTTATTACAGTGAATTTGTGACCTGTGGATGTCCTAAATCCAGGGTAGGAATTACATGGCATTTATAATGGCACAGAGAAGAGCCTTTCATACTACTAGCATGGATTTGTAATTTTCTACTCCTATTACATAAGAAAGACTTTGAAAGCATGTGTGGAAATCCTACTGGAAATATAACAAAGAGACCAAATTGCTTCACAAAATCACAGTCTTCGAACTGAAAGAGACCATAATGATCTTGAAGATAAGTTTCCATTTTAGAGCAGAGACTCTAAAATGACTCGAAAATGACTCTTTCATTTCTTCAAAAACTGAAAGGAAAACAGAAGCTAAAAGATCTGCTTGTAATCAGTTCCATTGCCCATGAACTCTTGGTTCTCAAACTGGTAAGCTTCTTCCCCGGGATAGTAAGACGCCCTTTTCTGAGCACGCTTGCACTTGGGTCCTAAGTGTCTGTCATCCTTCCAATAGTGTCTTGCCCCTGCTACATTCTCAGTTAACATCTGATGCCTGGGAAGTCTTCATGGATTTTGTGCATGAGGAGGACCTACATTGGGCTTAAAGTGTTGCTAGGAAATGAATAAATAAAGGATGCAGGCAGGGCAAAAAACGAAAATGAAAGTGAAGTCACTCAGTTGTGTCCCACTCCGTGACCCCATGGACTGTAACCTGCCAGGCTCCTCCATCCATGGGATTCTCCAGGCAAGAATACTGGGGTGGGTTGCCATTTGCTTCTCCAGGGGATCGTCCTGATCCAGGGATCAAACCTGGATCTCCTGCATTATGGGCAGACTCTTTATGGTCTGAGCCACCAGGCAGAGCACACTGGGCAAAGTAAAAAACTCGAGAAAGGGCATAACTGTGTAGAGTGTTGTGAAACTCTGAGTAGACCAGCCTGATTGAATTGAAGGGCCTTTGAATGTAGCTGGAAATAGAGATATGAGCACCTACTCATCCCTCAAGTCCATCTCAAGTATAACTTCATTAGTAATACCTTCTTGCTCTCTTCAGATGGCATTAAGTCAGCACTTACGCAAGCCTCTGTGAACGCCTCGCATTTGGTGCATGAATGGAGGCAATCACTGCATTATTTTTGAGGACTTCCTTAGTGGCTCAGACAGTAAAGAATCCTCCTGCAGCTCAGGAGACTCAGGTTTGATCCCTGGGTTGAGAAGATCCCCTGGAGATGGGAACAGCAACCTACTCCAGTATTCTTGCCTGGAGAATCCCACAGACAGAGAAGTCTGGCGGGCTTCAGTCCATGGGGCTGCAAAGAGTTGGAAATGACTGAGTAACTAACACTTTCACTTTCATTAAATGTACAGCATAAGGGCCAGGACTGTGTATTGGACATCCATGTACTGACCTTATATGGTACCCGAATAAGGTAGGTACTTTGGGTATAGTCTCTATAATAAGTACTTTCAAAAATACCTGGCTCATCTTACTGGTGCACATTTCCTATAATATTCTTCTAGATTTACACATTTTCCACTCCTGGTTTAGAGAATAAAATCTAAATTTTTGAGTAGGTCCATGAGTCCCTTCATGTAATGACTTTTATCTCTTTTATGGTCTCTTTCCTCTAGATGAATTAATTAGTTAATTAATTTACCAGCCATTTATTAAGTACCTATCATATGCAATGAATAGTAGTTAACTTTGAGCAGAGATCTGCACTATTTATTTTATGTATATTAACTTATTTAACCCTCAAAATAATCCCATGAGTCAGATAGTGTTGTTATGATTGATTCTTTCCAGACTGAGTCTCTAAGAGGCCAAATAGCAGCTCTTTATATATGAAAAGTTATTCTCTGAGAAGTTATCTGGTTTGGAGGAGAAAGAAATGGCAACCCATTCCAGTATTCTTGCCTGGGAAGTCCCATGGACAGAGGAGCCTGGTGGGCTACAGTCCGTGGGTTGCAAGGAGTCAGACACGACTCAGTGGCTAAGCCACAAGAACAGCCTTGCTTGGAAAGGTGAAAGGACGCAAGCCAGGTGCTGTCTGTCTCGGAAGCCCACGCTCAGATTTCTCCCACCATGCCTCTCTCTTTCATCTCATGGGATGAAGCTTCGCCCCTCAGAAGGCCATGCTTGGCAAGACAGATTGAAAGTGAAACCTTTAGACTTAGTTCCAGAAACACGTGGGGTCTCACTTCATTTAACGCTATGGGAGCTGACCCGAGTGATTTCGTTTCTTTTATCTTTCTGTTTGACTCTTACCCAGCTGTAGTATAATTCACGCATCCTGGGTTTGGCTCCTCAAATGGTCTGTCTTGGTAGACTGATGTTCTCCTGTGCCTCTCCTGTCCTCAGAGGCTCTCCTGCTGTTCTCATTTGCTGTTTATGTTGATTCTGAGCCCTGGCTTCTCTCATTTTCCTTGTTGAAAGATTGGATGGACCAGAAGGATTGGGAAGGAATTAAGCAGGTAGAGTATGTGTCTGGATAGGAATTGGAAGTGGGGGTGCAGTTGAGAAGAGGAGTATCCTAGGCAGAAAAGGTGTAGAGGATTTTATACAGAGATTTTTTAATAATGAGAGACAAAGTTGTTTGAACTGAAATAAAGACAGACCTGCAGTTTCAGTGTTTGTGTGATACTGAATAGCCTTCACTGTGAGGAGCCCACCCTCCTCTACATTTGACAGAGCTTTCTTGCCCGCCTACCATATGCTCCAGTTATTGTTCTAAGCCTCTAGGAATTTATCAGGAACAACATATGCAAAACCACTCTTCTCATGGAGTCCATGTTTGGTAAATGTTTACGTGGGGACAGCCAATAAACGTAACAAGAAATAAGTGTTAAGAGTTTATCTAGGTTTATATTCTTTGAAGACAATAGGGTGAGTCACATGACCAGAGTTGGTGGGGCCGGGGAAGGTGCAGCAGTTACCCACTGGGGCGTCGGAGCAGACCTCTCTGAACATGTGTCTTGATTGCTGAGATTGGGATGTCTAGAAGAGAACAACTTTGCAAACCTGAGGATGTAGGCAGAGCATTCTAGGAAGGTTGCCTCACGAGCTCTGTAGGAGGAAAAAGGAATCCACTTAGCCAGAGCGCTCTTTCTTCCTTTTTCTGAGAGCTCTGGTCCCAGGAAGTAAGATGCCAGATGTTTCTGCAGCTGCGTATGTGATCCATTTGTTTCTGACACGTTGAATTTTAGCACTAATATCCCAGTCTTGCTAGTTTCAAGCTCCCACTTCATTTTAAGGAATTCTAGTGTCGTGTCAATTTCCCCTTTTCTGCTCATCCTTAAACTCCCCAAGAGACCTCTTCTGTGCGCCAGGGACTCTGTTTCGGTGATTACTCCCTCCACGGCTGGGTGAGCCGCCGCCCCTGCTTTGCCACCGGCAGGATCCTGCTCGTATCGACAGCTCCACAGTCGCCTTTCCACGGCCAGAGGTGAGACACTCAGTGCCACTTGAGCCAAGCTCTCACACAGACGCCAGCTGGAGGACTTCCAGCAGGCTCCCTGCCCCGCTGAACGGGAGACCCACCGGGCAGCAGTCTGCTGCCGGCTGAGACGGAGAGCTTGCGCTTTTGCCTGAAACCCCAAGTGTCGCGGACTTTGTCGGGCACCCGCCTTTAGCTTTGTTCGTGTAGTCCTCTTTCCCCAGGGAGCGCCCTCCATATGGGTGGCTGAGTCCTGTAGCAGTTCTGCAGTGGCCTTCATCGGATGCCAACTCTCTGAGTGTCTTTCTGCGTCTAGGGAATTCCCACCCTGTGAATCTTGGTGAGTGGTCAGAGCCCACTTCCCACTCTCAAATTCTAGATTGGTGTATCCTTGCTTTCTGAACCTCATTCCAGCTAGGGTACAGAACATGCCTCAGCATTACCAGTCAGAGGATCTTCCCATGCCTGCTGTGTTGTTTGAAGTACAGGGTCTAATGCTCAGAGGTAGTGGCTTGCTCACAAGACTCATTATATGGTTTGGTTTTGGGCTTTCCAGGTGGCACAGTGGCACAGAGTCCTCCTGCCAGTGCAGGAGACACAGGAGATGTGAGTTTGACCCCTGGGTCAGAAAGCTTGCCTGCAGTAGGAAATGGCAACCCACTCCAGTATTCTCACCTGGAGAATCCCATGGACAGAGGAGCCTGGTGAGCTACAGTCCACGGGGTCGGGTATGACTGAGCCCAAGCACGATATGTTCCTGCAACCCACTCCAGTGTTCTTGCCTGGAGAATCCCAAGGACAGAGGAGCTTGGCGGGCTATGGTCCATAGGATTGCAAAGAGTTGGATACAGTTGAGCAACTTAGCATACGTGCACGCAATGTCCCCAGGGATTTCAGAGTTCTGTAAGCTAGTCAATATCCTTAAAGTTTTTCTTTTTTCTTACCAACTTATTGACCATAGGCATGTTAATACATCTTTTGTTACCCAAACATTATTGACTGGAATGTTTCAATATTTGCCTGCATAACAAATCTCCAGCCACAGGTGTTAGTTTCTTCAAAAATCCCCAGTCAATAATGTGTTAAATTTGACAGAGCCACTTTTGAGCTGCTTAATACATAAGCAAGTGAAGAGAAGGGTGAAGAGAAAGGCCAAGAAAAAGGAATGATTTAAATTGAGGGGAATGGATGCCTTTGAACTGTGGTGCTAGAGAAGACTCTTGAGAGTCTCTTGGACAGCAAGGAGATCAAACCAGTCAATCCTAAAAGAAATCAGCCCTGACTATTTCTTTTTAAATTAATTATTTTAATTGGAGGCTAATTACTTTACAATATTGTAGTGGTTTTTGCCGTACATAGACATGAATCAGCCATGGGTATACATATGTCCCCCATCCTGAAACCCCCTCCTACCTCCCTCCCCATCCCATCCCTCAGGGTCATCCCAGTGCACCAGCTTTGAGTGCCCAGTTTCATGCATCGAACTTGGACTGTTTCACATATGGTAATATACATGTTTCAATGCTATTCTCTCAAATCATCCCACCCCTCGCCTTTTCCCACAGAGTCCAAAAGTTGTTCTTTGTGTCTCTTTTACTGTCTCACATATAGGGTCATCATTACCATCTTTCTAAATTCCATATATATGTGTTAGTATACTGTATTGGTGTTTTTCTTTCTGGCTTACTTCACTCTGTATTATTGGCTCCAGTTTCATCCACCTCATTAGAACTGATTCAAATGCATTCTTTTTAACAGCTAAATAATACTCCATTGTGTATATGTACCACAGCTTTCTTATCCATTCTTCTGCCGATGAACATCTAGGATGCTTCCATGTCCTAGCTATTATAAACAGTGCTGCAATGAACATTGGGGTACACGTGTCTCTTTTAATTCTGAGGAATTGATGTTTTTGAATCGTGCTGGGGAAGACTCTTAAGAGTCCCTTGGACTGCAAGGAGATCCAACCAGTCCATTCTAAAGGAAATCAGTCCTGAATATACATTGGAAGGGCTGATGTTTGAAGCTGAAGCTCCAATACTTCAGCCACCTGATGGGAAGAACTGACTCATTGGAAAAGACCCTGATCTGGGAAGGATTGGGGGCAGGAGGAGAAGGGGACGACAGAGGATGAGATGGCTGGATGGCATCACCGACTCGATGGACATGAGTTTGAGCAAGCTCTGGGAAATAGTGGAGGACAGGGAAGCCTGGCGTGCTGCAGTCCATGGGGTCACAAAGGAGTCGGACACAACTGAGCGACTGAACAACAGCAACAGCAGCTGGAGGGGAAACATTCTCTTCTCTGCAGTTGGCTGTGAGCCAGGAAGTGCAGAGTCTTGCCTGCCATCTTGCAACCACAAGGGAGCCACTTTGGGATGGAGCGGTGTGGGGATGCAGAGTGGTGAAGTGGGGTGAGCATCCTGACGGCGTCGCGGCAGCTGTGACTTCACTGCTCCTGGAGCCCGCACTGCTCTTGGTTTTGAAGTGGTCTGAGATAATAAATTTCCATATTGATTAAGCAAGATTAATTGGGATTAATTAAGCAAGGCTCACTGTGTCTGCTGCGTGAAAGGGGTGGTTGCCTGTTGTTAACAGTCCAGTTGGAAAAAATGGGAAAGTTCACCCTCACCCCCAGGTTTTTATTTTTTAGAAGTGAAGAAAAAGGGAGGAGCATTCCACTTGGGCTTAGTCCTTGAAGATGGTTGAATTTCTCCTTGCATATTCCATCATCACTTTAAGACCAGTATCTCCCTCCTCTCTACTTTCATTGGTGACAGTATCTTTACCAGCCAGATAACCTGAAGCAAAAACTTAAGAATTATCCCAGATTTTCATTTCTCCATTCCTTCCACCCTGTCAGAAGTAGTCTGTTAGTTGTTTCTAAAAATATCTTTCAAAATTGTTTTCTCTTCACTTATCACTACAAATACCTTCCTCTGGGCGTCCGTATGTATTGCCCTGGACCGAGAGAATTGACTCCACACTGGTATGTTTGACACAGACTTTCATTCTCCTCTTTTGCTACTAGAGTTAGAATTTTGGAACATAGCTCTATATGCATCCTAATTCACCTGTTCAGATTCTATTATTAGCACTCATTGTTTAAGAGAGAAAATGCAAAACTCTTTTGCTTGACAGCTGGCACCGAACAAAGCCTTTGTGGGCTGGCTGCTGCCTGCCTCTCTGCTCTCCTCACTCCTGATCTTCTTGCTCTCTCTTTTAGTCCGTATATTGGGTGGAGCGCTTGTTGTGTGTGGGACCTGTCTCCCCGCCTTGGTCTGTGCTGCTGCTCTCTCTGTGAAAGACCCTCTTCACGAAGCTCACGGTTTAGGTCCTTCGTGTGTTTTCTCGTGAGTTTCCCACGCTTGGTTGGCATTTCCTCCTCCTTGCTTCTGTGTGTCCCTTGCGTAAATTTCGGCCTTGATCACACTGTGCTGAAATTGTCTTCATATTTGTCTCCCACTTCGTTCAGTCAGCCCACATTTCCAGAGCACTTTGTGTGTGTGAAGCACAATGCCAAGTGCTAGCTCTTTACAAATAAACACTTAATATTTACCAGCTTGGTTGAGCAGTTAAATAGAGCTAGGCACTTGAATAAATAAATATGAGCGTATTCTGGATGGCAGGATGGGTCTCTCAGCAGGGTGCCTGGTCAGCATAAGGACGAAAGCGGTACTGTTGCTCGGAGTTGGGGCTTATGTGCTAGGTTATTGATAGTGACAGTCAAGTTACACGTGCTGTCCCAGTTATTCTTCACCAATAGATATTTAATGAAGGCTTAACAGTTACCATGCTCTGGACCGAGAGATACAGTGGTAATCAAATCAGAGTTAGTTATTGCCCTCATGGCGTTTTACAGTAGAGTTCAAAGGTGGCAGACCAAACAGGCTATTACGATGCAGAGTAGCAAGCACCGTAGCTGGGTAGAGGGTTCATGTGGAGGAGGGGGGCCAACCCAGGCTGCAGGTGGGCCATCAGTGAGGACTTCCTGGAGGAAACAGCACCTGCTAGTAAGGTCAGACCTGAAGGATTATGAAAAGCCAGGCAGGAGAAGGGGGTGGGGATTGGAAGTGCGGGAGGAAGACATTCTGGGCAGGACAGTACTTTCTAAGGTCGGGTAGTGAAGAGCAGTGTGGTGGAGTCAAGTGTCTTGGGGGCAAAGCATTGTGAGTATATGAATTTGTACAATTTTCTGTGCACCCTAGACCTTAGAGGAGTCAGTCTTGCTGCTTAGGTCTTTCATGCAGTATGGAAATAGCCTGATGTTTCAAAAATAATTACAGCAACAAAGAGGGTAGTTGTGACTGCCGTTCCCAGGAAGCTTCACGTGTGCTTCCTCTCTGAGGATGCGAGAGAATTCTAGGGGGCTGAACTGCCAGCTTGTCTGGCTGTCCTAGGCCATCCTACGATGGATTACCTTAGCTAGTGGGCTTGAGTGGAAGCATGGGGACCAAGAGTGCTACATGGTGGGGGTGGGGTGGAATGGAGGGCGAGCTACCTGACTGTAAGGGAGCCACATGGGGAAAAGATCTTTGCCAGCTTCAGAGGCCATGGAAAGCCTTCAGGGGAAAGAAAGCTGCATAAAGGCAATGCCTAGGTAGCATTCTGAGAAATTCTGTGTGAAAGTCCTGGGTCCCCTTTCTAAGAACGTCACAGTTAAGGTCTATACTGTCCTTCCGACTTCCGGACTCAAGGCTCATGTTTCTGTGGCTGGGACACCACACAGAGACTGGACTGGCAATTCTGTGGATTTCAGAAGGAAATGCAAGAAGAGAACGTTCAGAGAACAAGTATCTCAAAGCATAGAGTCAGGGAAGGCTCACGATGAGGCCAAGAAGGTGGAGGACCAGGTCACAGAGGGCCCTGAAAGCAAGGCTGAGAAACAGAGGTTTCCTCTTGGGAGTGGGCAGTGGGAAGACAGAGAGAAGGTCCCAGGATCACATTTGCATTTCAGACAGATTCCTCTGTCTCTGGCATCTGGAAGAAATAGAGAGGTAAGACTCTAGACAGGGAGGTGATTTGCTAGGGTGTAGAGCAATCCTTTGAAGGCAAGGGTTATTATTCACCTTGGTTTTCCAGGTGAAGAAGCAGAGCTCAGGGAGGTGTTTGGCACTCAACGGGGTTAAGACTCTGGACTATCGGACCCCTGAGTCCACACCTTTTCTTAGTAGGTCACACTGCCCCTGTGTACTCACTGTACTCCTCTTTGAAGGAAGAAGCTGCGTCTGATTTATGGGTTCAGTGCCTGTCCTGGTTCTGTTAGCGAGTGGCTAAACGTGCAAGTGTAGTGGCTTAACGCGATAGCGTTTATTTTGCTCATGTCTCTGCAGAGGGAGCAGGCATGGCCTGGGAAAGACAAGTTGGCTCTGTTCTACTGAGCAGTGCCTTGGCCGGCTCGAAGGTGAGACTGGGGTCAACTGTGGGCTCCTTCACACATGCCTACCTGCTGATGCTCACTGTTGCCTGGAACCTTAGTTGGGGCTCTTGCCCAGGACACCTCCCCCTGGGCTTTCCTTGTGTCTTGTTCCTTGTTTCCTGTCAATATGGCATCTGGCTTCCAAGGGTGAGCATCCTAAGAAAGAGTGGACCGTGCTGAGGTTGTATTGCTTTTTTAAACTAACCTTGCATTTCTGCTTGTCGGGAACACCTTATTAAGGCTTGCTCATACCTAAAGTGGAGAAGGCAATGGCACCCCACTCCAGTACTCTTGCCTGGAGAATCCCATGGATGGAGGAGCCTGGTGGGCTGCAGTCCATGGGGTCACGAAGAGTTGGACGTGACTGAGCGACTTTACTTTCGCTTTTCACTTTCATGCATTGGAGAAGGAAATGGCAACCCACTCCAGTGTTCTTGCCTGGAGAATCCCAGGGATGGGGGAGCCTGGTGGGCTGCTGTCTATGGGGTTGTGCAGAGTTGGACACGATTGAAGCAACTTAGCCGCAGCAGCAGCATACCTAAAGAAAAGAAAATAAGAATTTTGATGGGAGGAGTGTCAAGGAATTTGCTGATGTGATTTAAATTAACTACAGTACCTAATTTTATAGCTAATACTTAAGTACTTAAACTTAGAAAGCGCTCTTTTATACTTTTTACTTATGTTGAGTATTTGATTCTCATGATAACCTTGTATTGGTGAGTGGTGGTTTAGTAGCTAAGTTGTGTCTGACTCTTGCAACCCCATGAGTTGTAGCCCGCCAGGCTCCTCTGTCCATAGGATTCTCCAGGCAGAATACTGGAGGGGTTTGCCATTTCCTTCTCCAGAGGATCTTTCCAACTCAAGGATCAAATCTGGGTCTCCTGCATTGCTTGCAGATTCTTTACTGAGCTACATGGGAAGCTTATATAGCTTGTATTACTGGGCCCATTTCATATGTGAGTAAATATAGGTACAATAAGTTAAGTATTTCTAAGACACAGAGAGTAAGGTGGCTCCAGGGTCTGTGTTCTGAACCATTCTGTTATGTTGATTATTGTAGAGTCTGGAATGTAGTCAGAACCAATATATAATTGTTGAATGGATGAATGTTTTGTATTGATAATTTGGGCTTCTCTCAAATGTTAGTTAAGACATTCCTTAAGTAAATTATTTCAGATCTGACATTTCGTAACTTATACCCAACACTGAATTGGAAATATACTCTTGGAAATATGCAAGTGAAAAAGGTTAAATCATGGATTTTCAAGTCAGTTGCCCTCTCTCCTCCACCATGAACACACCAAAATCATTGAAAGAGTATGTAGTTGTATATATTATATTTTTCTCCTTTCCCAGACTGGCTTTATTTCAATAGTATTCATTTTAAAAGAACATATAAGAGATAATATATTCTCTATGGAAATTGTCTTTTCAGTGCTACTTACATGATACAGTTAATTTAGAATATAAGAAGAGCCACCTTGTGGTAATATTCAGCATTTCACAGTTATAAATATATATAGTGAGCAAAAAATTATAAGCAGCTTTAAAAGGAATCACTGGATAGCAAACAAAAGGTATTTGAATATATATTAATATATGTTATATGCAAGTCACTTGATATGGTTTCTGATATATACAGTTTGCTTTTAACATTAGAAAATTTTATCCAAAAGTATTTATAGGGAATTCAAAAAGCCTAGAGTAATTCATTAGTATATTGCATACAACACTAATGGATTTATATGTAAAATGCTCATTTCAAGGTTTCAGCTGCTTCCTAGTATGCTCAGTTTCAACGCTGATTTGGACCTTAAAAATGAAACTTTATTATATATTATAATATATTTATACAACAGTAGTTGTATACTAAATTTCCTTTTTGGTTAATTATTATGTTGACACCTTTGCGGTTTTTCCTAAGTTTCTTTCTTATATCCCAGCAACTCACTGAATTCTCCTTCCTTCAGCTGATTCTCACATGTTCATGTCTTCCATAAAAATCTTCCCCATTTAATTGAATGTGGTATTAAAGAGTTTGCAGCTCTCAATGAGTGTTCATGATGTGTGCTGACATATGAACTGCCACACCATTTTGATAGAGCTTCCTCTCTTTTTCCTTTTTCACTGACACTTTGAGAATTTATTGAAAGTTAAGAGGTTAATTTGGCATCTCACTCTCTCTGTTCCTCGTTTCTTTCATTCCTGTTCCCAGATTTCACTGGACAGTCTGATTCCTGTCTGGTGG
>SJYT01017919.1:0-79045 GCA_006410635.1 Cephalophus harveyi | reverse complement strand
TTGAGTATATTATACATAATATATATTATGTTATATTATATTATAATATTTATATTACCATTAGAAGACAAGTGTCTGGTTCTGTACTGGAATTTTCATTTGGGCTCCTAGGAGATACAAGCTACCTAGGCACAGGAAGTGAAACTGTATGTATATATGTACATATATATACATGCGTATATATCACATATGTATTAGGGTAAATAAAATATATATGATTTTAATTGAGTTGCTTTCATAAGAGTTTTAACAATTAATTTTTAAGTTTACTATTTGAGATGAATATAATTTAATTTTTCAGAAATATAATTTTCATTTTATGTTATACATACACACACATGCACAATCCCAGTACATGATAAAACACTACATTGGATGTAGTAGGATTCCTCAAATGTTGATGCTTGTAAAAGAAGCATGATGAATTCATTTTTCTCACATGATGAAAGAAAGAATACTTTTAACTGTTTTTTTTACCTTTTAGGGAAAATGATCTCCCCAAACTCCAGTACTCACTAGATTTTTAATACTGTGAAATACTACCCAATTTTCACTTCAGTAACAAATGCTAATTGTCCAAATCCAGATGTTAGAAATAATTACTAAAGCCTTCAGTCATTTTCCTTTTCCCATTTACTGGTACATGGACCATGCAAATCATTATTCAGGCATAGCCCTTACACTCTTGGAGTCTTGATTGGGTTCTCACATTTTGGAAATTGGGAAATTTGATAAAAAACGTAATAATACTTACCTGCCTATTTGCGTGGGCGTTCATTTATCTAGCTAACATCTACCTATCCTATGCAGGGCTTCCCGGGCGGTGCCAGTGGCGGAGAACCCATCTGCCAATGCAGGAGACAGAAGAGGTGCGGGTTTGATCCCTCGGTGGGGAAGGTCCCCTGAAGTAGGGGATGGCAACCCGCTCCTGTATTCTTGCCTGGAGAGTCCACATGGACAGAGGATCCTGGTGGGCTACAGTCTAGGGTTGCAGAGTCGGACTTGGCTAGCGCGACTGTGCACACATGTATCCTGGGACTATCGTCCACCTCTCACCAGCTGACCTACAGTGTGTGTACTATGCATGTTACTCTTTCTCTGACTCAATATTCACTATCTTCTGTGTGTGTGTGTGTGTGTGTGTGTGTGTGTGTGTATGCATATGCTCTGTCAGTTACATTTCTTTCCCATTTTTGTGTGACATTCAGTAGATTAAGTTTTAGAATACAGGAATTTGGGAACAAGTGCTCATAGAATCACACTTGTGGAGTTGTAATTCTTTGAAAATTCTTTCCGGTTTTGAACTGAAATTTCTGTCCATTGAGCTCACTTTACTAGTAAGCAGCATGCCCAGTCCTTCCTGAAACACTGATCTCATCTCATAGTCCTACTGTTCCTTTCTCCTTTCATCTTTAACTTAATCCGCTCCTACAGCGTTTCACCCTCGGCTTTGGGGCTTTGTCTTAGATACCTATCTCTAAACAAGAAATATTTATATGTTCAAATATCTGTGTGTCTCTCCCTCCCTGGTAACTTTCTTTTTCTATATTCTGATTGTTAATCTTATTCTCCATAAATCTCAGTTGCAGGCAATTCTTAAAAATGTCACCTATGTTTATATCAATGTGTAGAGTAAAGGTAACAACCATAATGAATTAGAGATTATAAACCAGTATGATTAAAACAACCTTTAAATCTAATTCTGACTCCTTCTGTATGCTTCTCTCAAAGATAAATCTTTTGAAAATAAGACTTGCCCAAATCAATATCTCAGAACCCCTCACTAAGTCTGTACCGTGTAGCGAATGAGGTATGAATGCTGTATTAGGTATTGCAGACCCTTTAATCCATCTTGCCAGCTTTATCTACAGCTATTCTCCCATCAAAAACTTGACCAAAATAAATCTGCTCATTATTCCCTGATAGGCAGAGTATTTAGAGAGACCAGGTTGCCTGTATTTGATTCCTGCTCTGCTACTTTCTCACTGTATAGCTCGGGTAAATTTATTAAACTCCCTGTGTCTCACTAAAAGAGAGCTAATAACAGTATCTACTACGTAGGGTTATTATGGGGAGTAAAGTGTTCTTACATAAAAACCACAGAAAACCATACAGGACACGTGGGAAGAATTCAATACATTGTATCAGCAAAATTGGCAGATTTGACTTTATTTTCACATGCCACTTGTTTTTCCGAAAATCATTACATTTCTTTCTTTCTTTCAGCTCTCTTTTGCTTCAACACGTTTCAGAACCAATCTCCACTCCGCAGTGATGTCTGCTCTCCTGAAGCGGCGTAAGTGGCGTGTTTCTTCTCTTTGCCGTTGATGCTGTGCTCAGTTAGAGAAGTTGCGTTATTTATTATTCAAGCTGGGACTCTTTTGATAGTGAAAGTGCATACCACTGATAATTACGCTGGGACAGCTGGCATAAATCGGGACTGACCTGGGCAAAGAGACAGACGGTTACCTTCCGAATAGTGCAGCCCTCCGTTATCAGATCTGTTATTATCAAGTCACAGCAAACTATCTTTTTATGCAAATGGGTATGGCAAATCTCCCATAAATCTATGTTACAGAAAATGAGATTCATTAAAGTGAACCTTTAGAGTCAGACACAGCTGAACGGCTAAGCACATAGGCACACGCAATGAACCTTAGCTGTCTCTGGCCCTTCCAAGAGGACGGTTTCTCGACTGTTCAGACTCAGACACCCCAGGTTCTTCTGCTCAGTCTTCTTCATGAACAGAGCTTGGTCCTCAGGAGTCTTCTGCCTTCCTGGCCACTGATAACTTAGGAGATAGCCGCTCCACGCGCTGCCCCTGCGTTGCCCAGCCCCCGCCTCCCTGCCTTACCCCTCCTGATCCTCTCCAGGGTGGGGAAGAGCTACCCTCATTTCTGTCATTCTTTCCCACAGTGCTTGTTCAGGCCTTTTAAAATGATCCTCAACCCAACTGAGACCCTGGTAATTCTTGCTTAGGTCTTTTTGGTGCACCATGGTAAAAGAAAAAAGAGTAGGGAGGTTTAAGTTAGAGAATTCCTAACAATCATTGCCTAAACCTCTGCTCACACCTCTGATCACTTACAGCCTCATTCCTTGCCTAGCTCTCAGTCTGTGTCCTCTGACCAGGGGCAACTCACGCCTCACCGTTAGAGCCACTCCAGAATTCTCAGTCATCTTTGTACATCAGATGCCCCTTCCCAGAAAGACTAGTGTCCCTCATACCCAAGGTCCCTACCACCCCCTTCCCATCCCAGCTCTTTGGTTTAACCTCTTTTTGTATGATTGACACAGGAAAACTTTTTTTTTCTGGGAAAACCATACCAGTACTCAAGGATGTTGGTTTGGTTCTATTCTCTTATTAAGATAATTCTACTAGCCTGATATTGGTATATTTCCCTAAAACTGGGATATTTGGCTTTCTTCATTATTGCCTGTTATATACTTTTGAACTGTGGTGCTGGAGAAGACTCTTTAGAGTTCCTTGGATTGCAAGGAGATCCAACCAGTCCATCCGAAAAGAAATCAGTCCTGAATATTCATTGGAAGGACTGATGCTGAAGCTGAAACTCCGATACTTTGGCCACCTGATGTGAAGAACTGACTCATTGGAAAAGACCCTGATGCTGGGAAAGATTGAAGGCAGGAGGAGAAGGAGACGACAGAGGATGAGATGGTTGGATGGCATCACTGATGTGATGGACATGAGTTTGAGCAAGTTCTGGGAGTTGGTGAAGGACAGGGAAGCCTGGCGTGCCACAGTCCATGGGGTCGCAAAGAGTCAGATATGACTGAGTGACTGAACTAGCTGACTGACTGACCTGTTGGTAGTATCTATTACTTTATTATGTTGTTTGATGCTTCATAAATATGTTCTGTATCCTCAACTTGACTGTTCCTTGAGAGCAGGTATTTCCGTTGCCTGGCAAAGTTCCTGACACTGAGCTGATGTTGGATAAAAGTTTATGGTTGATGAGCGTGGGGTGATACAGTGATGCAGCACTCCTCGTTCGTGAAATACCCCTTCCTTCCTCAAACATTGTTTTTTCCGTGTTGTTCTCTTTCAGTCCCTAAGTTGTGTGTGAGTCTTTGAGACCCCATGGACTGCAGCACGCCAGGCTCCCCTGTGAGTTTGCTCACATTCATGTCCATTGAGTTGGCGATACAGCATAACCTCATCCTCTGCTGCCCCCTTCTCCTTTTGCCTTCCATCTTGCCCAGCACCAGGGTCTTTTCCAATGAGTCATCTTTCCTTGCAAGACGTAGTTTATGTGTAGAGCAACTTCCCGTGACTCTCTGGGTTCTCCCGGCAGAGCCGGGTCCTCTCTTGGTGTACTCAGAGCATTCTCCTCCTGGTCCGCACTGCTTGCGTTGTGACTTACTGTCCCTCCTGGGACAAGTCAGTCTTGTGTTCTTGGTATCAAGCGCAGACTGGCTCAAACCTTGCTGAAAAAGGGTTTGTTCAGGAAGTGAAATCCCCCACCAGAGAGACAGGTCGCACAATCACCTGTCTCCACGAGTGCTGGGACTCGTGTTGGGGAATTTCCCACCAGCCTTGTCTCTTTCTCAGCAGGGCTGTCGATGACCCTCCCGTGGCTTGCTCTGGCTCTTCCATTGTTTAACCCAGAATATCCCTCCAAGCAGCCGTCTTCCTCGTTTGAACTCTGATAGTTTCCCCTGATAGCGTATCTTTGTCAACCAGCATTTACCCTGCGTGCTCCACTGGCTACCAGACAGGACACAGCACAAGGAAAGTCTGGCTGTCTTATCAGTGCAGCATTTTTTCTGTCATTCGAACTGGCCTGGTGTCAGCCGCTCCTTCCCCCACGCCCTCATCAGCAGTCACAGTTACCACAGAGGTGCACACTCAGATTTTGACCTTTATTCTCCACACTGAGGACAAAGAGGAAGAAACAAAGCTGGTAGTTTATCTGAACAGAAAATGATGGAAGACTCAGGAGAGGTAACACTAAGTGAAAAATTCCACCATTTATTTTAATTCAGTTTTCAAGGTGGTTTTTTCAAGAATTATATGCTCATTTTGGCTTAATAAATCAAAATCTTCCAAACAATGGGAGATATATTATTTTTGGTTTTTCCTTGATTGCTATATAATTTAACACTTTGTGTTTTTGGTGGGAATTATAGCCTTTACCTTTCTTGTGAAACAAATAATGAAATCACAACTTCGTCTTTGATGGTGCATGCCTGCCAAGTCACTCCAGTTGTATCCAGTTCTTCGATGCTGTGATGGACTGTAGCCCACCAGGCTCCTCTGTCCATGGAATTCTTCAGGCAAGAATATTGGGGTGGGTTTCTGAGCCCTCTTCTAGAGGATTTTCCCAAGCCAGGGATCAAACCTGCATCTCATGCATTGGTGGGAGAATTCTTCACCACTGAGCCCCCGGGGAAAGCCAGTCTTTGATGGTAGGTTAATGATATTAACTTTATTAGTATTTACATAGTATAAATGCCAAGAAATCATGTTAGCAAAATATAGGATTTGGTCTGAGAGACTTTTAACTTTTGTTGGGGTCATGGAGGATGACAAATAAATGGTACCTCTGTTCTCCAAGGAGCAAGGCAGATGGAAGTCCAAATATTATCTCTGATGGCCTGTGTTTGTGTACAAATGTGTTTCTTCATACCGAATTCTGGAGTTAGATCAGTTTCCTCACCAAGCCCTAACTTTCTGGATTAAGACAGGCTTCTGCACACACAGCGCAAACCGAAGGGTGGGAATCCGTGGCTGGAGCTGAGCGGACCGCCTGCTCACTGCTGGCAGGGGCTTCCGGAAGAGCGCACAACCCAGAGGAAGGGCTCATGCCCACTTTCTCGTGGACTCACCAGTCACGCGACGCCATTTAGGGGGTCGGGAACTGGGGGCCGTGGGTGGAGAGAGGCCAGCAGCGTTTCACTGATGAGGTTCCCTCTGCATCCAGGGGAACCTCAGGAGTGGCCAGTGAACTTCTCTCACCATGAGAACTGCCTAAGCTTCTGCACCTTAATCCACTGGGAAGTGAAAGTGCTAGTCGTTCAGTCGTGTCTGACTCTGTGCGACCCCATGGACTCTAGCCCACCTGGCTCCTCTGTCCACGGGATTCTCCAGGCAAGAGTACTGGAGTGGTTGCCGTTCCCTTCTCCAGGGGGCCTTCCTGACCCAGGGATTGAACCTGGGTCTCCTGCACTGCAGGCAGGTTCTTTGCCATCTGGGGCTTAACTGTTAAGTCTTTGGTCAGCCAGAGTTATAGCCCCGTCAGCTGGAGAGGGGAGCGGGCGTCTCGGGATGACCCTTCTCCTGAGGCTGCTCTGTGGATACTGGTTACTGCGCCTTTGAGTACCCACTGGGACCACTTGTAGGCAGTATAGATTTTACCTTCTAACGGTTCTAGGACAAACCAACAGCCAATTAAATTACCTCCTCCAAGGCTTCTCTGCATTGAAGGCTGAAGTTCACTTATATGTTACTTCACATCCCAAATGTATCCAACCACATATCCAGAAGGGGCAATCAGAGGTTCTTCAAAGAGAGCAAATGAAAAATCATAAAATACAATCCTCTTCTTATTATCGGATTCCCAGGGAGAAATGTAACTTGTCCGCTGAACTCCCTTCCAGGCTGTATCCATTAACTTCTAGTAGGAAGCAGATGGCCGCTCACGCTGGGCCGTAGAGAAGGGTTTAATAAAAGAACTGTTGACCGCAGTGGAGATAGGCGTCCGAAGTGAAGAAGGATGAAGAGCATCCTGGGGTTATCAGGAGGGGTACTTGATACCACCCTGGGCCTGAAGGGACCCACGGAGCAGGGGAGCCTCAGACTCTGGAGAAAGGGTTTGCATGGAGAGGACCACCTTACACACAGAGAGAAAAGGAACTCCCGGTGACCTGGGAGGAACAGAGGGGATAAACACGTGCCCTAAGTTCCCTCTTGTCCTGCCGGTGCTTCCCCGGGGGCGAGTTCAGTGGAAAGTCAGAGGGCCAAGGCCTGCACCGCCTCTGGGGCAAGAAGTATGGAGAGAGATCTGGAGAGCAGGCAGAAGAGAACCAGCTCGTCAATTCAAGTTTAGGAAAAGGCGTGAAGGAAATAAAGCCCCAAATCAAATCCCGTTGCCCTTGTGTCGTAGAAAGCCAGAGAGGTTTAAGTGCAAAGTCCATCCTGTCTAACTTAATATTCTGCTCAGTCTCAGGGAGAGCCATTTCTCAGTCCTGGGCGGAGCTGGGTTTCTTTTAAAAGCTGCAGGCTGGACTCTTTCCCCCTGCAATGGGTGTAGATCCTTCAGAGTCTCAGAAGTTGTATTTGTTTGATGCCAAATGCTTGTTTTATGAGCTGTTCTTTTTTTTTTTTTTTTAAATGCACATCACAAAGTGTTGGCTTTAGGCAGACACAACAAATTGTGAAATGAGCCAATCCCTAGTTCCCAGAACAGTTATACAAGGCAAAGTAATATTTCAAGAATCCAGAACCCAAGATCTAGTCTAAGGAAGTGTTGTTTGTCAAAGACCACAGCATTGATTCAAGGATATGTAAGTGAAGGAATGCAGAAAAAAAATATTCTTTTCATTTTTGTTAATGTATTTAGTTTAAACTTTATTCCTTAGAAAATCTCTGAGCATCAAAATATCTAAATTTTGAAGCTTTCCAAGAAGACAAAGCTGAATCTAGCATCGGAAGTATGAAAAAGAAAGATTTTGACTTTAAAAAAAGCCACATGCGTACAAACTGCTGTTTTTAAAATAGATAACCAGAAAGGACCTACCGTATAGCACATGGAACTCTGTTCAGTGTTATGTGGCAGCCTGGATGGGAGGGGATTGGAGGAGAATGGATACATGTATACGTATGGATGAGTCCCTTCTGTGTTCACCTGAAGCTCTCATATGAATCGGCTATGTCCCAATTCAGGGCTTCCCAGGCGGCTCAGTGGTAAAGAATCTGCCTGCCAATGTAGGAGACGTGGGTTTGATCCCTGGGTCAGGAAGATCTCCTGGAGGAGGAAATGGCAACCCACTCCAGTATTCTTGCCTGAAGATCCCATGGACAGAGGAAGCTGGCGGGCTGCATTTCATGGGGTCGCAGAGTTGGACATGACTGAGCGACTGAGCATGACGTGATACCCCAATATAAAATAAAAAGTTTTTTTTTTTTTTTTTTAAAGCTAGAGGCTTTTATCAATTAGGAAATAAGAAATGACTTAAGAAGTATTCTTCATTGGTTCATAAAACCCGACAATGTGAGCCACGCGGCAGAGCAGTTCTCGTGGGTTTCCTTACCCTACTGCTCTCCACCCGGGTGCCCTTTCCCAATAAAATCTCTTGCTTTGTCAGCACATGTGTCTCCTCGGACAATTCATTTCCGAGTGTTAGACAAGAGCCCAGTTTCGGGCCCTGGAAGGGGTCTGCCTTCCTGCAACAGATGGCGACTCTGGCGGGACTCTCCTTCGCTGAGACTGACATCCTGACCACTCGGGGTACTCAGGGGCCAGCTTGCCTGACCCAGCGGCCGCAACTGGGACCCTTTTGTCCCTGGTCTCCTCCTGACGCGGACAACTGGCCAGAGTGCCCTGACCGGTAAGGAACAAGAGACTTTATTGACCTCTCTCCCCTTGCCCCTCTCTTGCCTCTCCTTAACCCTTCCTATCCTTCCCTGTTTTTCTAGACCCCTGGTCTTGGATGCAGGAATCTGGTCGAAGTGCCCTAAATCTGAGCTGAGGATTGGAGACTGATCACCTCCTCTTGGCAGAGAACTCGAATTCTGGTTCTGGTCTGGTCTGATTTCTGGTAGGGCTGAGTTCCAGTCCTCCCTTACCTGGAGGCCCAGGGAAAAGTCCCGTAATGCCTGGGTATCTGTAGATGGCAAGAGACGTCTGTAAGGCCACCCCTTTTGCCCCCTTTTCCCGCTTCCTCCCCCTTCTTCTTTCAACCTGGCTTCCTTTTCTTCCTTGAAATCTTTGATGTTAGTACTTGGATCTGAAGTTCTGTATCTCTATAGGAGGTTTTCTGAGAGACTGTATTCTTATATTTAAGGGCTTCCCTGGTGGTGCAGAGGTTAAAGCGTCTGCCTGCAATGTGGGAGACCTGGGTTTGACCCCTGGGTCGGGAAGATCCCCTGGAGAAGGAAATGGCAACCCACTCCAGTATTCTTGCCTGGACAATCCCATGAACGGAGGAGCTTGGAGGGCTACAGGCCATGAGTCACAAAGAGTTGGACACGACTGAGCAACTTCACTTTCACTTTCAGAGGTTTTTATCAATTAGGAAATAAATGACTTAAGAAGGATTCTTCATTGGTAGATGTTCCAAATGATAATTTTCTGATATTATGACTCTTGTCCTGGTTTTTCTTTGATAACTATTTTGTCTAAACTCCTACAGGTTTTATCTTATCCAAAATATAGATTAGCCATATGTTTCTTAACTGCCTATCACAGAAAATATTCTTGATCTAGCTTTGCTGTAAAGCCAGGCTTGATGGTTGGTCCAGAAGTCATAAACTCAAATGGGAGAAATAAGTAAGAGTTTAATTTTTCCTTTAGTGTATATGGAGCAAAATCCACTTCTGTGGANTTTTTTTTTTTTTTTTAAATGCACATCACAAAGTGTTGGCTTTAGGCAGACACAACAAATTGTGAAATGAGCCAATCCCTAGTTCCCAGAACAGTTATACAAGGCAAAGTAATATTTCAAGAATCCAGAACCCAAGATCTAGTCTAAGGAAGTGTTGTTTGTCAAAGACCACAGCATTGATTCAAGGATATGTAAGTGAAGGAATGCAGAAAAAAAATATTCTTTTCATTTTTGTTAATGTATTTAGTTTAAACTTTATTCCTTAGAAAATCTCTGAGCATCAAAATATCTAAATTTTGAAGCTTTCCAAGAAGACAAAGCTGAATCTAGCATCGGAAGTATGAAAAAGAAAGATTTTGACTTTAAAAAAAGCCACATGCGTACAAACTGCTGTTTTTAAAATAGATAACCAGAAAGGACCTACCGTATAGCACATGGAACTCTGTTCAGTGTTATGTGGCAGCCTGGATGGGAGGGGATTGGAGGAGAATGGATACATGTATACGTATGGATGAGTCCCTTCTGTGTTCACCTGAAGCTCTCATATGAATCGGCTATGTCCCAATTCAGGGCTTCCCAGGCGGCTCAGTGGTAAAGAATCTGCCTGCCAATGTAGGAGACGTGGGTTTGATCCCTGGGTCAGGAAGATCTCCTGGAGGAGGAAATGGCAACCCACTCCAGTATTCTTGCCTGAAGATCCCATGGACAGAGGAAGCTGGCGGGCTGCATTTCATGGGGTCGCAGAGTTGGACATGACTGAGCGACTGAGCATGACGTGATACCCCAATATAAAATAAAAAGTTTTTTTTTTTTTTTTTTAAAGCTAGAGGCTTTTATCAATTAGGAAATAAGAAATGACTTAAGAAGTATTCTTCATTGGTTCATAAAACCCGACAATGTGAGCCACGCGGCAGAGCAGTTCTCGTGGGTTTCCTTACCCTACTGCTCTCCACCCGGGTGCCCTTTCCCAATAAAATCTCTTGCTTTGTCAGCACATGTGTCTCCTCGGACAATTCATTTCCGAGTGTTAGACAAGAGCCCAGTTTCGGGCCCTGGAAGGGGTCTGCCTTCCTGCAACAGATGGCGACTCTGGCGGGACTCTCCTTCGCTGAGACTGACATCCTGACCACTCGGGGTACTCAGGGGCCAGCTTGCCTGACCCAGCGGCCGCAACTGGGACCCTTTTGTCCCTGGTCTCCTCCTGACGCGGACAACTGGCCAGAGTGCCCTGACCGGTAAGGAACAAGAGACTTTATTGACCTCTCTCCCCTTGCCCCTCTCTTGCCTCTCCTTAACCCTTCCTATCCTTCCCTGTTTTTCTAGACCCCTGGTCTTGGATGCAGGAATCTGGTCGAAGTGCCCTAAATCTGAGCTGAGGATTGGAGACTGAGGATTGGAGATCACCTCCTCTTGGCAGAGAACTCGAATTCTGGTTCTGGTCTGGTCTGATTTCTGGTAGGGCTGAGTTCCAGTCCTCCCTTACCTGGAGGCCCAGGGAAAAGTCCCGTAATGCCTGGGTATCTGTAGATGGCAAGAGACGTCTGTAAGGCCACCCCTTTTGCCCCCTTTTCCCGCTTCCTCCCCCTTCTTCTTTCAACCTGGCTTCCTTTTCTTCCTTGAAATCTTTGATGTTAGTACTTGGATCTGAAGCTCTGTATCTCTATAGGAGGTTTTCTGAGAGACTGTATTCTTATATTTAAGGGCTTCCCTGGTGGTGCAGAGGTTAAAGCGTCTGCCTGCAATGTGGGAGACCTGGGTTTGACCCCTGGGTCGGGAAGATCCCCTGGAGAAGGAAATGGCAACCCACTCCAGTATTCTTGCCTGGACAATCCCATGGACGGAGGAGCTTGGAGGGCTACAGGCCATGAGTCACAAAGAGTTGGACACGACTGAGCAACTTCACTTTCACTTTCAGAGGTTTTTATCAATTAGGAAATAAATGACTTAAGAAGGATTCTTCATTGGTAGATGTTCCAAATGATAATTTTCTGATATTATGACTCTTGTCCTGGTTTTTCTTTGATAACTATTTTGTCTAAACTCCTACAGGTTTTATCTTATCCAAAATATAGATTAGCCATATGTTTCTTAACTACCTATCACAGAAAATATTCTTGATCTAACTTTGCTGTAAAGCCAGGCTTGATGGTTGGTCCAGAAGTCATAAACTCAAATGGGAGAAATAAGTAAGAGTTTAATTTTTCCTTTAGTGTATATGGAGCAAAATCCACTTCTGTGGACCTTGTCCTCTTCCAGATCTTGCATTTGAGACATGGCTGCTGCTTTTCAAAGTTCAGAAACTTTTAATGGTGGACAGAAAATTTCAGACAGAAAATCTCAGGGAGTCTCTCATTTCCATCCCATAGTCAAAGCCTCTTGTTTTTGCCTGTCTTCTTTGTATTGTTTATCTGTGCCTGACATTGAAAATCTAAACCTGGAAACTCACTAGTGTAGTGTAGCATAGGCAAAACTCGGATGAGCATGAGCTAAATCCTTTAAGCACAAGAGAGGCAAATGTTCTGTCTCCTGTCCAATTTTAGGGCCTTTGTGTAAAAAGACTGCTTCTTGCAGCTGAGCTTCGTCTCAGCCACGGCTGCCTAGGAAGCCACACTCGTGGTCTAAGAAGCCCTCCTCCTGAGCCTGTTGTAGCCCGCCTGAGTCAGCTCTAGATCTTCCTTAGATGAAGCCGCAACCCCACCTTTGTTACGGCCATCATCATGTTAGTCCTGGGGCAGATGCCACTGCCCTCCCAAAGAAAGCGCCTCTGTAAGTAAGCTGTGATCAATGGCAAGTGAAAAAATGCCATTATGCTTAAAACTCACAGTCTCTTAGGCCAGGGCAGGAACAGCAAAACAAAACAACAAATGGATAATTGCAGTAGATTTCAAAGTTGATAATTTCTACATATGGTCAAAGTAAACAACAAACAAACAAGCCTGGAGTCATGGGTCATAGCTTACCCCAGAAGCCTCCATCACTCCTGGTGTATGTCAGTCCCCAAAGATTCATCCTCCTTTCTGTTACAAAGATATCTCCTCCCTGAAAAATAAACACAGGACTCCTTGCCCTCCATAGGGTAGATATTATGTCCTGACCTGGAGCAGTAAAGTGTCTAACAATTTGTGGGGAATCTGGTTCCCAAGAAAAGGAGGGGGAAGGTGCGAGACAGTGCCGCTCAGTCTCTCCCGGGCTGAGCGGATGCGCTGCCTGCGTCTTCTGGGGCAGGGAGCCTGATTGGCCGACTGCCCCACTTTCTGCCCTTCCTGGAGCCAGCTCGGCCGCTCCTGGGGCTGCTCCCACCGCTGACTGAGCAGGGCTTGCGGACTAGTGCCCCTCCTTCCTCAGGCTTTTTCGTGGGCAGCCTCCTTGTGAGGGCCCCATTGGCCTTGCCCAGCCTCTGGGAATGGCACTGTGGCCTGAGAGTTTTACTGACGCTCCTTAGCAGCTGTCAGACCCGCACTGCATTATGAAGGCTCTCTCTGCCTTCCCTGTCTCCTCTCCCCTCATCCTTAACGGGCACTTCCTCCAGTAACCTCTTGCATGTCTCATCCCATCTTGCATAAACTTCCCGGAGGACTTGAACTAACATTTTAATAGTTTCCAAACTCAGTGACTTGTTAGGTAATTCAGCCCATCTCCCCTAGACTGAGTGAGGGGGAGGAGAAAGATAAGTGTGAAGCTGAACAAGTGTCCCTTTACATGGGTTATGGCATCAGGATTGGAAAATAAGCTGCATGCCCTATGGTTTCACTACAAGAAGTAAGGGAAGCTAAAGGTTATCCCGTCTTCTGTCTAACTTGGGTCTATATCAAACTATGCCTTAATGGTGTTTTCAGGAGCAGAATATTAAACAGGCCCTTTGTTGGCCTCATATGGCTTTTCATTGTGATGAGAAAATAGAGTTGATTGATTTACTAGTTGAATGAAAATTAAGCCAATTAATTATTTAGTTTTCAAAATTTGAGTACTTGCTGTTGTGTCTTACAAATGCTATGATCTCCTGACTCTTTTTAGTGCATTTCAGTTTGGTTAAAGTTGCCAGGCATCCATTCAGCCGCCCAGCCGAGGAATTTCACTTCAGGTCTTTCTTTAAGGTCCACAGTTAATCAGTCGCCAAGGGCTTTAGAAGGTACTCTTCAAAGGTATCCAGAATCTGCTCCCTCCTTGCTATTCTTTCTGATAATGTTCTTGTCATCAAATTTGACCTGTTTAAATAACCTTCTTATTATCTGTCTTCAGTCTCTCCATTGTTCCAGTTGATTCTTTTTTCTAATCTATAAAGCAAATTATAGTAGTTTCCTGCTTAGAAATTGCTTTCCATTACCTGGGAGATGAGGTTAAACTCTTTATCATGATGCAAAATGTTCTTCATAATCTGAGCCCAGCTCTACTTTTGAGAATCATGCCAGGGAAGTGTCCGTTCTTCATGTCCCCTGTTCTACTCACACAACACCATTGGATGCGCCTTATATTTGTCAGCTGTTACACTTTTTTTGTGTGTAATTGTGCATGCTTTTCCTTAGGTCTTGAGCTTTATTTCTTTCCTTTAATCTGATGACTTCCTCCATATGCCTTGAAGCCTGGCTCAAAATCACCTCTTCTAAAAAATGCCTCAAAGGATTCCCAGTCAGAATTAATAATCTCTAATATTCACCCTTAAAATATTGTATATAGAGATCTACAATGGTACTTTTCAATCATATTTTAATTTTTTCCCCCTTTGTCCTTTTAGACTGAAAATTCCAATCAGGGTGGGCAATTCTGCTTAGCACACAATAAATATTACTGAATTTAAGTAGAAATTTCAAGATATTATAGAAGAAGGATCTAGGAATAATCAGCATTAAAATGTATTTCTCCTTTAATAAATATATTTCTGTTCAATAAATAGTAAAAATTCTAAATAATATATAATAAATAGTATAAATTTACAGTAGCAGAGCCTTGCTACAACCTACTTTTCAATATTATGAAATTTTAAAGATTTTTGGTCTTCTTCAAAAAGACCGTATGTAACATACAGAATTACTTATATTATTGCACCTGAGTATCTCTTACATATTTCACTCCAAAGAAAAGTTTTAGCTTAGGGTATAGTGAAGCCATATGTCCCAAACTGACTGAATATTGTATACACATTATTTCTTCTTGTTGTTTTTTTTCTTCTTGTTTTATTATCAACAAACAGTAGCAAAAGTAGCTATATCTTACTTAGCAAAAAGAACCTAAATGTAGTTGAGTGTACTTGTCAATATTAAACTAAATTACTAGAGCAAATACTAAAAATGTATATGGAGGTGATAAACCATAGGCATATACATTAATAACATAAGCAACATTAATGAAGCATTCATGCTGAGTACAGATTCACTTTAGCAGCCTCTTAGTGTTCTTACTGAATGACAGGAGAAGACGTATGACCTCTCTGGGTCTCAGTTTCCTTAGTTGTAAAATAAAATGGTTGGTCTAGGCTCATTCATTTATTCAGAATGCTTATGTGCCAGATGCTAGTGTTGGAAATACAGAGATGAGCAAGATAGCGTGCCTGTCTTCTACTGATTTAAAAGGTTTATGTGAATTTAAAATGCTTTCTCCTTTAGAGTTTCATAGATGTGGCATAATGGTTAATTATAGATGGATAATGAAATATCCATATTTTCTTTTTTATTCAGAAGCATATTTTACTGATGTTCATATGATTAAAAGTTCTCATTAGAAGACAAGTCTTAATGGTTAAATAGTGATAAACATGTTGTTGCTATTTTATAGCAATTGGCCCTTGTTTTAAATTTTTCTTTTTTTGGCCCTTGACTTTAAACAACAGAAAATTGGTTAATGTATTGATCACACATAGACTAGGGTTTAGTCGGACATATGTATTTTAAACCCAAGAGTCCGTTAGAGAGATCACTCCACGCACTGACTCTTATTCAATTCCAGATTGGCATTATTGCCTGTAGCCTTACATATGACTTGGGGATGGGAAATTTTTCTGTTGCTTTTTAGTGCTGTACAGAGGGACAACTGATTCACAAATATAAATTATCTTGCCCATTTGAAAAATGGGCAACAATGCTGGATAAGGAGGACAAAAATAAGCAAATATCCACTGTTTTAGTAAATTTGCCCCATGGAAGTTTTGGGAATTACCAGAATGACATAAAGACACTAAGAGGAAGATGCTCTATGAATCCATATTGTAAATGATTTTCATTTCACCTGCTAATTATGTATTTATTAATACCATGTGAGATGTCTTCACTCTTACACTCTGATCATATCCAAAGGATATGAAATCCACATCCAAAGGAATCAGAAAACCTGCCACTGTACTTTAAAAAATATGATCCCAATATGTTGCAGTCAGATTATGTCTCCTGAGTGAAACAACTCAGTGGTAAAGCAGGTCCCTTTCTGCTCACTTTTCCATTTAAAGATAAGAAAACGGTAATATTCCATGTTGTAACAGGAATGATATTTTCATGATATTAAGCCAAAATGGACTTTTTCCCTAGTAGTTTTATGACTTTCATATGAAGAGCCATGCCAGGGATGTTCGGATTATATGATCTTTTAGTGTAGAGAAGACCCCTCTTCTATTTTTGAGGCTGGGAACTGAGGTTTCATGTCTCCTGGGAAGGAGTTATCAATAGATAAAATGAAGAAGTGTTTGCTTGGGAAAAATATATGTAGGATACTCTCCTTTTCTGAACATGTGGATTTAGGAAGAGAAAAGAGAGAGAGAGAGATGTGGTCAAGAGGTTAGGTTTTCATGCCTTCATTTTTCTCCTCTTGGAAGTGGAGCCCAGCGTCTGTGGTAGAAATGTGCATGCGTGTGTGGAAGAATCTGACCACGTCAGAGGGCCAAGTAGGAGTGAGCTCAGGGGAGACTGCAAAATTCAGAGAAAATCTCACATATATGGCAAGGGTGGAAGCACGGGTTTGGTGAAGGGATGACGCAGGCGGCCTTCTCAGTTCCCGGGTGTGCACGGAGTGTGAGGAAATTAAGAAGGTTCTTTATCCTCTAGAGAGGAGATGCGGAGGGACTGGTTGTGTCAATGGTCCATCAGAGGCTCAGAGAGGAGACGGAGACCTGAGTGTCTGAGTGTAAAGGACCTCAGACCTATATACAGGCAAGGCAGTCTGGTATTCCCATCTCTTTTAAGAATTTTCCACAGTTTTTTGTGATATACACAAAGGCTTTAGTGTAGTCAATAAAGCAGAAGTAGATGTTTTCCTGGAGTAGTTCTTTTTCTATGATCCAAGGATACTGGCACTTTGATTTCTGGTTCCTCTGCCTCTTCTAAATCCAGCTTGTACATCTGGAAGTCCTCAGTTCACATAGTGTTGAAGCCTAGCTTGAAGGATTTTGAACATTACATTGTTAGCATGTGAAATGAATGCAGTCGTATGGTACTTTGAGCATTTCTTGGTATTGCCTTTCTTTGAGATTGAAATGAAAACTGAACTTCCCAGTCCTGTGGCCATTGCTTAGTTTTCCAAATTTGCTTGCATACTGAGTGCAGCACTTTCACAGCATCATCTTTTAGGATCTGAAATAGCTCAGCTGAAATTCCATCACCTCCACTAGATTTGATCATTGTGATGCTTCCTAAGGCCCACTTGACTTCACATTCCAGGATGTCTGACTGTAGGTTAATGACCACACTCTCATGGTTATCCAAGTCATTAAGATCTTTTTTATACAGTTTCTTTGTGTATTCTTGCCACCTTTTCTTGACCTCTGCTGCTTCTGCTAGGTCCTTGCTGTTTCTTTTATTGTGCCCATCTTTGCCAGAAATATTCCCTTGGTATCTCCAGCTTTCTTGAAGTGATCGCTAGCCTTTCCCATTCTATTGTTTTCCTCTGTTTCTTCACCTTGTTTGTTTAATAAGGCTTTCTATCTTTGGAACTCTGCATTCGGTTGGGTATGTCTTTCCTTTTCTCCTTTGCCTTTCCCTTCTCTTCTTTTCTCAGCTATTTGTCAGGCCTCCTCAGTCAACCACTTGCCTTCCTGTATTTCTTTTTCTTGAGGGTGGCTTTAGTCACCACCTCCTGTACATGAGCCTCCATCCGTAGTTCTTCAGATACTCTGTCTACCAGATCTAATCCCTTGAATCTATTTGTCACCTCTACTTATAATCATAAGGGATTTGATTTAGGTCATACCTTAATGGTCTAGTGGTTTCCCTTACTTTCTTCAATTTAAGCCTGAATTTTGCAATAGGAGTTCATTATTTGAGCCATAGTCAGCTCTAGGTCTTGTTTTTGCTGACTTTATAGAGCCTCTCCGTCTTCATTTGCAGAGACTATGTAATCAGTTTGATTTCGTTATTGATGATCCAGTGATACCCACGTGTAGTGCCATCTCTTGTGTTGTTGGAAGAGGGTGTTTGCTATGACCCGTGTGTTCTCTTGGCAAAACCCTGGTAGCCTTTGCCCTGTTTCATATTGTACTCCAAGGCCAAACTTGCCTGTTATCCCAGATATCTCTTGACTTCCTACTTTTGAATTCCAGTTCCCTATGATGAAAAGATATCTTTTTTTGGTGTTAGTTCTAGAAGGTATTGTAGGTCTTCATAGAACCAACCGTTCAGTGTCAGCTTCTTTGGCATTAGTGGTTGGGGCATAGACTTGGATTACTGTGATATTGCGTGGTTTGCCTTGGAAAGGAGCTGAGATAATTCTTTTGTTTTTGAGACTGCACCCAAGTACTGCATTTCAAACTTTTTTGTTGACTTTGAGGGCTACTCCATTTCTTCCAAGGGATTCTTGCCCACAGTAGTAGATATAATGGCCAAGAATTAAATTCCCCCCTTCTCATCCATTTTAGTTCACTGATTCCTAAAATATTGATGTTTACTCTTGCCATCTCCTGCTGGACCACATCCAATTTACCTTGATTCATGGACCTAACATTCCAGGTTTCTTTGCAATATTGTTTACAGCATCAGACTTCACTTTCATCAGACACAGCCACAACTGAGTGTCCTTTCTGCTCTGGCCCAGCCTGTTCGTTCTGTCAGGAGTCATTTCTCTGCTCTTCCCCAGTAGCATATTGGGCCCCTGCTGACTTGCGGGGCTCAGCTTTTGGTGTCGTATCTTTTTTGCCTTTCCATACTGCTAGTGGGATTCTTTGGCAGAATCCCGGCGTGGTTGGCCATGGCCTGCTCCAGGGGACTGCATCTGTCAGCGCTCTCTCCACCAGGACCCGCCCGTCTTGGGTGGCCTGCAGGGCATGGCTCGTGGCTTCACTGTGCCACAGAGGCTGTGATCCGTGTGGTCATTGTGGTTAGCTCTCTGTGATTGTGTTTTTCACTCTGGAGTCTGTGGGATTGTAGTTCTTGCTTCTTCTATCTGAGATTCCACATAGACGTGATATCATATGGTATTTATCTTTCTCCTTCTGACTTACTATATTTACTCTAATAATCTGTAGGTCCATCCATGTTGCCAGAAATGGCATTGTTTCATTCTTTTTTATGGCTGAGTAGTACTCTTGCCTGGAAAATCCCATAGACAGAGGAGCCTGGTAGGCTGCAGTCCATGGGGTCACCAAGAGTTGGACATGACTGAGCGACTTCACTTTCACTTTTCACTTTCATGCATTGGAGAAGGAAATGGCAACCCACTCTAGTGTTCTTGCCTGGAGAATCCCAGGGACAGGGGAGCCTGGTGGGCTGCTGTCTATGGGGTTGCACGGGGTTGGACACGACTGAAGCGATGTAGCAGCAGCAGCAATATTCCATTACACACACATTTTCTTTATCCATTCACCTGTCAATGGACATTATTTTCCTTTCATGTCCTGGCTATGGTAAATAGTGCCCCTATGAACACTGGGGTGAAAATATCATTTCACGTTATAGTTTCTTCTGACTATATGCCCAGGAATGGGATTGCAGGATCATATGGCAACTCTTTTATTTATTTATTTTTGAGAAGCCTCCGTACTGTTTTCCATACTAACTGTACAAATTGGCATTCCTACCAACAGTGTAAGATGGTTCGTTTTTCTCCACACCCTCTTCAGTATTTGTCACTTGTAGAGTCTTTGGTGATAGCCATTATGGTGGTATGTGGTGGCACCTTATTGCAGTTTTCAAAAATAATTTTTTTGGTATAGTTGATTTACTGTGCTGTGTTATTTTCAGGGGTACAGCATAGTGGATGAGTTATGCATGTAGCCACGCATTTTTTTGATTTTTTTCCCGTATCAGCCATTACAGAATACTGAGTAGAGTTCCCTGTCCTATACAGCAGGTTCTTATTAGTTATGTGTTTTATATATAGTAGTGTTAGGTGTCAATCCTAGTCTCCCATCGCCCAGTTTATCCTCCCTCCTTTATTCCCTGGTAACCATAAATTTAATTTCTACATTTGTTTTGTAACTAAGCTCATTTGTACCCCCTTTCAGATTTCACATATAAGAGATATCATATGATATTTGTCTTTGTGTGTCTGACTCTCTTCACTCAGTATGACAATCTCTAGGTCCTTCCACATTGCTGCCGACAGCATTACTTCTTCATTTTGTTCTTTTTTGGTGGCTGAGTGATATTCCATTATATGTGTGTGTGTGTGTGTGTGTGTATGTGTACATGTGTGTGTATATGTGTGCGTATGCATATGTTATGTGTGTGTATATGGGTGTGTGTGTATATGTGTGTGTGTATGCATATGTATGTGTGTATGTGTTATGTGTGTGTATATGTGTGTGTATGTGTGCGTGTGTGTATGTGTGTGTTATGTGTGCGTGTGTTATGTGCGTATGTGTATGTGTGTGTGTATGTGTGCATATGTGTGTATCTCTGTGTGTGCATGTGTGTATGTGTGTATGTATCTGTGTGTACATGTATGTGTGTGCATATGAGTGTGTGTATGTTATGTGTGTGTATGTGTGTGTGTATGTGGTGCATGTGTGTGTGTATGTGTGCATGTGTATATGTGTGTGTGTTATGTGTGTGTGTATGTCTGCGTGTGTGTTATGTGTGTGTGTGTATGTGTGCGTGTGGGTATGTGTGTGTGTGTATGTGTGCGTGTGGGTATGTGTGCGTTATGTGTGTGCGTGTGTTATGTGTGTATATGTGTGCGTGTATGTGTTATGTGTGTATGTTGTGTGTGGTATGTGTGTGCATGTGTGCATGTGTTATGTATGCGTGTGTTATGTGTGTGTGTATATGGGTGCATGTACGTGTGTGTATGTGTGTGCATGTATATGGGTATGTGTGTGTGTGTATACAGCACATCTTCTCTATCCATTCCTCTGTTGATGGATGTTTAGGTGGTTTCCATGTCCTGGCTTTTGTAAATAGTGCTGCTGTGAACGTTTTGGTACATGTATCTTTTCAAATTATGGTTTTCTCCATGTATAGGCCCAGAAGTGGGATTGTTGGATCATAATGTAGTCCCATTTTTAGTTTTTAAAGGAACCTCCATACTGTTCTGCATAGTAGCACCAATTTATGTTCCCACAAACAGCAAAAGAGGGTTCCATTTTCCCCACACCCTCTCTAGAGTTTATTGTATATAGATTTTTTTTTATGATGGCTGTTCTGAGTGGTGTAAGTTATTGTAATTTTAATTTGCATTACTCTAACACTAAGCAATGTTGAACATCATTTCATGTGCCATCTGTATATCTTCTGTATATCTTCTTTGGGGAAATTAAACCCCATTTCTTGGTGGTATGTGGTAAGGCCACATTGTAGAAGAGAAAGTGAAATGGGAGATATTCTGGTAGTCTTTGGAAAGTACAGGGAGAATTCTTGAACCACAGTTACTTGAAAGGAGATATTGTATACTAAAAGGAGACAAGTTAAATTTGAAGTGACTGAGATAGGATTAATTGGAAAGTATAACTTTCCTTGTTACTCAGTGGAATGTGGTTCACTGGAAAGATAAGATTTGCTTTCATTTTCCCATATTGTAGTAATAGAGATTTATTTTGTAATCCCACTATGTTAGCCTAATTGATTTGGGTTTAATTTTGAAACCACTATGTTCTCTGTCAATGACATTTTGATAGCTTAGCCTATATCTCTAGTGCCTAATATCAGTTTCAACTGTCCATGAACAAACGTTTCCCTCTTGAGCTACAGTCAGTCTTTTGAGTACCTCCAAATGATTGCCTATTTCTTAGGGTGCTCGAAAGTTCTGCGCCTTAAATAACAGTCTATGATGTTTTTGAGATTACATGTATCTTTTCAGTTGTCAGCAAATCCTGATTAAACTGCCTTGTGTTCCCTTTTAAACGTGATCTCTTTCCTTACTGGTTTTCAGGCGACTCTTCCTCACCGCCGCCTTGCCTGCAGTCCCGCGTGAATTTGCGTGTGCTATCTTATCTGTCTGCTAGGCTTTCTGACTGTCCCTGGGGGCTTCCCGGGTGGCACAGAGGTAACGAATTTGTCTTCCAGTGCCGGAAACGCAGGAGATGCGGGTTTGATCCCCGAGTCAGGAAGATCCCCTGAAATAGGAGATGGCAACCCACTCTGGTATTGTTGCCTGGAAAACTTCATGGACTGAGGAGCCTGGTGGGCTACGGTCCAGGAGGTCACAAAGAGTGAACACGACTGAGCATGCCTGAGAGGAGGAGAGTGATTGTCCCTCAGTCTGTTGAAAACCATTCTCTGAAAGTGAGAGATGATTCCTGTAAAAACCCTGGAAACGGTAAGGGTGCCAGCGTGCCAGGGCCTGATGAGAGAGCTTGGGCCTCCTGGGGCCAGAGTGGGAGGGACGCCGCGGAGCCGTCTGCCTCTTGGTCTCTGTGCCTGAGTGGAGGGACGTTCCAAAGACGGGAAACTTTGTGATAAATAGCTAAGCAGTTGGCTTAGTATCTGCGTGTCATTTTCTCATTTAATGCTTGCTATCTATATTTTTATGTTAGTAACTATTCCTATAATCTTCTGGTAAGTATATTTAAATAGAACATGTCCTGTGTGCTTTGGTTATTGTTACGATTTCTGTTAGAGGGTAGGAATTCATGGAAGGCTGTCTTGACATGCAGCTACAATTCTCTATTATATTCATTGTATATAGTATTCTCTATCATATTCATCCTCTATAGTATTCTGTTTTATGGTAATGTAATTGAAAGGGCTTTAGATAGAAGAGTTTTTGGGGACTTTAAATTCACCATGTTAAACAATAAAACAGTGTGTTAGATAAAATAATTTCAAAGTTTCTATCCAGTGTTGTCAATCTATTAATTTCCCATATTTTAAGGAGGTGATGAAGAATAAAAAAAGATCTACATACAGTTTAATTCTGTACAAAACGCTTCTCACAACTCACACATGTTGGTCACCTGTTGACATTTATGAAGGAATTGTGTTGATGAGATTTTGAATATTTATCTCTATAACTTTAAATGGAATCTTGATGAAATTACTGAGTTATTTTTCATTATAAAGATGGAAACATTTTTCTGTACAATAACATAGCACTTCAAATAAATTTAGAAATACCACAAATGAATAAATGTAGAATTAAATTATCCTTGAACTTCAGGCATATAACATAATTTAATTTTGTTGTATGATAGGAATGCCTCATTTTTATTCACATAGAATAATAGAAAAATAAACTCATGGAGACAGTAGAATACTTTGGAGAGAAAATAGTCAATTTAAGTGCAAATAACTAAGAAACATTATTGATAGGTGTGAAAAACAAAAGAAAAATTTACCTCATTTTGATGATTATTGTGAAAGGTAATATATTTGTTTTAGGCAAAGGTATCTAAATTTTTTTTCAGATTAAAAGTGTGACTTAAATGTTTTGTGATATTTGATTACATTTGAGGTTCACTTAATATGAAATTACCTAAACCAATAGCTGAGCATAATTGAAGCACATTATCTTGGAAACCACTAAAAATAATTATCATTTTTACAGGTGTGAGAACACGCCTAATGCACCTGTCTCTTATACACATCTACTTCAGGCATATAACATAATTTAATTTTGTTGTATGATAGGAATGCCTCATTTTTATTCACATAGAATAATAGAAAAATAAACTCATGGAGACAGTAGAATACTTTGGAGAGAAAATAGTCAATTTAAGTGCAAATAACTAAGAAACATTATTGATAGGTGTGAAAAACAAAAGAAAAATTTACCTCATTTTGATGATTATTGTGAAAGGTAATATATTTGTTTTAGGCAAAGGTATCTAAATTTTTTTTCAGATTAAAAGTGTGACTTAAATGTTTTGTGATATTTGATTACATTTGAGGTTCACTTAATATGAAATTACCTAAACCAATAGCTGAGCATAATTGAAGCACATTATCTTGGAAACCACTAAAAATAATTATCATTTTTACAGGGTGAAGACTAGAATTAGATTTGCAGTATTTTCCTTCGGCAGAACAGAATTCCGTTAGAAGTAATTTACCTATTTTTTTAGCTAGAAATTATTTTTCTCCCCAAAATATTGTATTTAAGACTGTAATTTATGATAGAGTTAAAAATTGATTACAGTGATGCTTGTGGGCCCAGTTCCCTTGGCCATTTAGTTCTCTTCATCTGTTTCACCCAAATAGACTCCTTACACATCCCAGAACCCTGGGCTTCAGGAGAGCAGTTTGAAAATCAATACCTTACTGTGTAAAGTAATTCTATGTTAGTACATAAATGGCAACATTATCTTGTTACAACATGACCAATATTTAAGAATGAGAGACATTATTGTGGAAATTTCTTCTTTTATGTATGTAGAATTCAAATGATTGTTGCCTTATTAATAGATAGTAAGTCTGTATATCTCAAAGAGATTGGCATGTGAAAGAAGGGGGTGTCCATGCATGCTAAGTCACTTCAGTTGTGTCTGACTCTTTGTGAACCTATAGACTATAGCCCGCCAGGCTCTTCTGTCCCTGGATTCTTCAGACGAGGAGTGGGTTGCCATACTCTCCTCCAGGGAATCTACCCGAACCAGGGATCAGACCCGTGTCTCTTAGGTCTAACCTTTATTGGTAGGTGGGTTCTTTACCACTAGCACCACCTAGGAAGCCTGAAAGAAAGGTAGTCAACTTTAAAATGGTGTTCCAGATCACCTAGAAATAATTAAATGAACTAGGGAGCTTATATATAAGAAATCAACAGGTATCTTCAAACAAATGAAATAAAATATTGCTTGTAAGTCTGTTCAGATTGCTACACTGAGGTTCTGTCTAGAGTTAGATATTTGTGAAAAACACAATACTACTGATTTATCAAACAGTAGGAAACATACTCTGTTTTGGTGATTTTTATTGAATCTTTTCACTTTTGAAAGGTTTAAAATGACTGGAATGTCAGATGTGGATGGTTCTCTGGATGTTAATGAACTGTTCAGATTTACTCAGAGGTTAGCAGTGGCTGGAAATCTCTCCAACACATTTTACAGCATTTGTATAATGTGTTTGTCTGTGCAGAATGTTTACCACTGAGCATCTTCCTGAGAAGCAGTCGATAAATATTTGACTGACACGCAGAGCTCCCAGGCTGACAGATGTTTCTGTTGGCAGTCTCAGTATAGCAGAGGCTGACTTGCTTGTCATAGTTTGTGGGCTTTCCTCGCTTCCTCAGTTTTTTTGTCACCCTTAGTCATAAACGCTGTACCATCTCCTCTGAGTATGTGATCTCAGACTCACCTCACCTTTTTCTCATCTCATATTCCAGCTGTCGGAGAATCAAGAAAAGTTATTATTTCCCTGCTCCACAGAACCATGGCCGTGTTTTTTTTTTTAATTTTAATTTTATTTATTATTTCACTTCCTGACTCTGCTGGCTCTCGTTGGTGGGCTTTCCTCTGGTCTCAGCAGGCAGGGGCCCTTCTCTCGCTGTGGTGCGTGCTCCTCGCGGCAGAACTGCTGCTGCTGTAGAGCACGGCTTCTAGGGCGCTCGGGCCTCGGCGGCTGCGGCACGCGGGCCCCTTCGTTGCGGCTCCCAGGCTTCTCTCGTTGGTGGGCTTTCCTCTGGTCTCAGCAGGCAGGGGCCCTTCTCTCGCTGTGGTGCGTGCTCCTCGCGGCAGAACTGCTGCTGCTGTAGAGCACGGCTTCTAGGGCGCTCGGGCCTCGGCGGCTGCGGCACGCGGGCCCCTTCGTCGCGGCTCCCAGGCTCCAGAGCGCAGCTCGGTGGCTGTGGCACACAGACTGAGTTGCTCTGCAGTATGTGGGTTCTTCCTGGACCAGGGGTCAAACCCATGGCTCTTTGTTGGAAGGTGGATTCTTTACCCCTGAGCCACCAGGGAAGCCCATAACCGTATTTTTCAACCAAAACCTCCATGCTCTTGTATCTGAACTGGGTTATCTATGGGAAACTGGGGAAAGGCCTGTTGCTCCTCAGATTAGCTTGTGTTTTTCTAGAAAGGGAAAAACAGCGCCACCTGCTAACTGGAACAATTTTGCCCTTGGTAACGACATTACATGGGACATCACAAATCCTTGAAAACGTTCAAGGTAGTTTCATATTATAAAACTTGTGCAAGCTTCAGAGAAGTTCTCATGTAGATACTTGTATTTGTGAGCTAATGGTGTAAGCGTATCACGCTAGGAACTGCTAGAGAAAGACCAAACAAGTTCTCTCATTTTAGGAGTTTCCAGATAACTGGGGAGGCAGTGCTGTGCTTTGATTCAGAAAGCAGGGTGTAGAGCTACACTGCCCGAGTCCAAGCCCGTCCCTGGGCAACTCTGGGCAAGTTGCTCAACTGTTCTCCCCTTGATTGCCATAGGTCTTAAATGAGGGTTATGAAAATCACCATCTCATGGAGCTGTGAGAATTAAATGAATTCCTGTAGGTGAGACTTTGTCCCTAGTGCTTGGTAAGCACTGTGTTCTTGCTGCTGTCTTTAGTTGGCAGGGCCTTTGTCTACTTTTTTCTCCATTTGGGGCTCATTGAGCTAAACTACAAAAATAATAATGCAAAAACTGCCTCTACCAGCATTTATTTGTACCAGTTGGTATGCTTCTGTGTATGTGTGCGTGTGTTGCATATGAAAGAAAAGGAACTGAGAATGAAGCCAGTATTTGGAACCTGTTTTCAAGCAGGCAAACGAACTGGGTTTGAATTGAATTCCGTTCAGTTCAGTTTAGTCGCTCAGTTGTGTCTGACTCTTTGTGACCCCATGGACTGCAGCACACCAGGCCTCCCTGTCCATCACCAACTCCCAGAGTGTACTCAAACTCATGTTCATTGAGTCGGTAACGCCATCCAACCATCTCATCCTCTGTCGTCCCCTTCTCCTCCTGCCCTCAATCTTTCCCAGCAGCAGGGTCTTTTCAATTGAGTCAGTTCTTTGCTTCAAGTGGCTAAAGTATTGGAGCTTCAGCTTCAACATCAGTCCTTCCAATGAATATTCAGGACTGATTTCCTGTTTTTGAATTAGTATGGATGTGAAAGTTGGACTGTGAAGAAAGCTGAGCGCGGAAGAATTGATGCTTTTGAACTTTGGTGTTGGAGAAGACTCTTGAGAGTCCCTTGGACTGCAAGGAGATCCAACCAGTCCATTCTGAAGGAGATCAGCCCTGGGATTTCTTTGGAAGGAATGATGCTAAAGCTGAAACTCCAGTACTTTGGCCGCCTCATGCGAAGAGTTGACTCGCTGGAAAAGACTCTGATGCTGGGAGGGATTGGGGGCAGGAGGAGACGGGGACGACAGAGGATGAGATGGCTGGATGGCATCACCAACTTGATGGACGTGAGTTTGGGTGAACTCCGGGAGTTGGTGATGGACAGGGAGGCCTGGCGTGCTGCAATTCATGGGATCGCAAAGAATCGGACACAACTGAGTGACTGAACTGAAGTGAAGTCGCGCAGTCATGTCCGACTCTTTGTGACCCTGTGGACTGTAACATACTAGGCTTCTCTGTCCATGGGATTCTCTAGGCAAGGATACTGGAGTGGGTTACCATTTCCTTCTCCAGGGGATCTTCCCAACCCAGGGATCGAACCCGGGTCTCCCGCATCGGAGGCAGATGCTTTAACCTCTGAGCCACCAGGGAACTGAACTGAACTGAAAGACTTAACAGAACTGCTGCTCTAAGTAAGATGTGGGGAGGTGCCAGGAAGAGGCGATGGTCAGAAGCTGAGAGGACTCTTGAGCAGGACCTTGTGAACAGCAAACAGAGTTACTTTGGAGTGTGTCAGAAGAGCTTCTAAAGGCTGTCTTTATTGATTTACCATGCCTTTTCCATTTCACTCTAGTCTACTTGCCTAGTTCAAGTAAATCAATACCCTTTTAACACTGGGCACCTAAACAAACAAGAAAGAACCCCATTTAGTAAGTGTAGGCCCCAAACAGGAAAACCTGAGCGAGTCCTTCCCAGGCCCCATTCTGCCCCTTCTGGCTCCGGCGCTGATTCTCGGGAATAAGGCGTTCTATCCCTGGGCAGAGATGAGCTGGGTAGCTCCAGTGCGGATGGCTTCCCCTGGACCATGACTGAACGGCCTGGACCCTCATCTTGCTAGTCCTAGGGGAGCTGGAGAAGGGTCCATTCTGAGGTATGGGTGATACCACCTGTGGCAACCTACGGCTCCGACCTTTTGGAGCTTTTCCCCCTGTTGCGTTCTCAAGAACTTCTGTCACAGCAGAGTCAGAATCTCACCAGTTCTTGTCTCCCCAGCCTGTCCCAAGGAGCTGACGTCTTCCTGGTTTATTTTTCCCTGGTGCCCAGACAAAGAAGAGGCCCCGCAACTACTTTAATAACTCAGACTATGGTAGATGCTTATGATTCGCTTCTGTTATCTAGGCGTTTTCAGGAACACTGAATTAGAGGAGAGGAGCCGTTGCCCCGGGAAATACAGGGTTAGATGCCAGTGAGCCCATAGTCGCAGCATTTTCACCCACCAGTCAGTACGCAACCTTCGGCTATACATGTTTCTGTTTTAAAAAAACCTTATTTAATATATATTCTTGAGTCATCAGCAGCGAACTTGCAGCCAGTAGCTCTGTAACCCCTGCCTGAAGGAAGCTTATCTAGCGCGTGCATTTTCTCCATAAGGCGTATCACAGCCGCCCGTGCTTGGTTGGAAACACTAGCCAGCCCTTCAGCACTGTGCTCAGGGCCACCTTCCACAGGGAAATGACCAACAGAAAGCACGATGTGTGAAAAATGTGGCACTAAATACCCTTGAGAAGGACACTTGTTTAAAAGGACACCGTTTACACTGTGAGAATTAGAACAGGGAGGCAGAGTGTCTCTCTGCCTTCCCCCGGGAACATGCACAGATGACGCATTTTTCACCACTCTCAGCGTCTCCATGCTGGAGAATTGCCTCAAAAGCACCATATGTATGGATTTGGGGGCTACCAATAAATTGTAAGAAAGTGGGCAAATTTGCAGATACAGAATCTATGAATGATGAAGATTTATTGTATTTTTCAGATGGGTACGAGGTTACTTGATTCAAGAAACTTTTTTGATTCTAAACATGCCCACTACTTGAATCTTAAGCATTTAGGATGGCTTTAGCTCCTCTTTTTACCAAAGGCAGATAAACTAGCTGCAGTAATTCCCATACACAGACTAAAAACCTGCCTCATTTAAAAAAGAAAAAAAAGTTGAATCTCGGTTCCCTAACCTGAATTATCCCCGCCCCTGCCCCCAGATAACTCTCAGATCTTGCTCTAGTCTGACTGGAGGACCTTTCCCTCTGGCGCTCTCATCTGCTTGCCTCTTCACGCCAGAGTCTCCCCTCAGGCCCTGCAGGCCACGGGAGAGGGTGGTGGAGCTGGTCTGGAGGTTTCTCAGGCGCCTCACGGGCCGGACATTGGGGAGCGGTGTGGGGTGATGGTTTCTGGACAATTGTCAGGGCTCTTTGGATGACCTAAAATAACTGGGGACATTTAGGGCTACCATTTTTGGGTTAATAAAGCTTGTGGACAGTTGGATGATGATAATTTAAACTTTAAAAGGATACATGACCTTGTTTTGTAGGCCTGTGAATTTATGGGCACTCGGATTACAAAATTCTGATTAAGATACCATAGAAATCCATCATGTAATGGATGTAATAAAATATCCATCATTTATTGAATACCTACTGCATGCTATGCACACTACAGGGTGTTTATGTGCATTATTTTATACAATAATGGAATTGCTATCATTTTATAGATGAGAAAATATAGGTTGGAGAAATTAATAAATAAATTTAAGCTAGAAAGTTAGAAAACAAGAGTTCAAAGTTAACTCTATCTGGCTTCAAATTCCACTCTCTTTCCAGTCTCCTGGAATATCTTTTACGTCTCCTCAAACATCATGTCAGAGGGTGAGCAAGTGGAGGTTAGTAGTGGGAAGAGTTTCGCAAACTGATTAATATATGGAAGAAATGTAGAAGTAAAGTGGTAATCCTTTAATCAAGAACCGTAAGATACAGGTTCTTTCTAGGGCCGTGTGCCAGTGATTAATACACATCGACCTTCAACAGTAACACTCAGGAGACGGACTGTCAGCAAACGACAGTACTGATCTTTTGGGAAAGCTGGAGCCCTTTTTAGTAAAGTGTGACATTTGAAAAAAGACGAATTTGATAAACTTGCTGAACTTATTTTGAGCCTTATTGAACTTTAGAAAAGCAATCTGAATTTTCATCAGTCCAAAACATGTAGGGTTAAAAATCACACCGTTTAAAAGCTTACGACTGAGTGCAGCCGTTTTCTCCACCCCCCCTCTCCACTCCAGATCCTGTCCCTTCGAGGGGGACTGCGTGTCCTTCTCTCTGTGCGTTTCCTGTCATTTCCTTCATATGTCCAAAGAAGCTGCTTCTATTCGTTTATTAATTTTAGATATCTACTAGATCTTGTTACTGTCAGGTTGGCCAAAAAGTTGGTTCGGGTTTTTCTGTACGGTGGTATGGAAAACCAAACAAACTTTTCGGCCAGTCGATATTAAAGACTAACCTTCATTACATAAGCCTTCTCCTTCCCGCTGCCTCTCGGTGTGATTTTGTCGCTATTCTTGGCTTCCGCTGCCCTGTTGATATCTGCGACACTTTGGCAGCTGAATTGTAGCACGTATTGTGCCGTGATTGTGTTTTCTACCTTTTGCGATAGTTCTGACGTCTCTTATTCGCTGTCTGTACCTTCTAGTTCTCCGTGTTCTTGTGGAATTATATTTTTCATCCTTTACTGTTAATTTTGAGGGGCTTGGGAGTAGGTATAAGATCATGTGAAAGTGCAATTCCTATTTTATTATTCTTTTATGGCAGTTGTTGACTTGGAGATGTGAGTTACAGACCTTTACCTCCAGGTGTGAGTATACATTTAGACCTGGACATGGAACAACAGACTGGTTCCAAATAGGAAAAGGAGTACGTCAAGGCTGTATATTGTCACCCTGCTTATTTAACTTATATGCAGAGTATGTCATGAGAAACGCTGGACTGGAAGAAACACAAGCTGGAATCAGGATTGCCAGGAGAAATATCAGTAACCTCAGACATGCAGATGACACCACCCTTATGGCAGAAAGTGAAGAGGAACTCAAAAGCCTCTTGATGAAAGTGAAAGAGGAGAGCGAAAAAGTTGGCTTAAAGCTCAACATTCAGAAAACGAAGATCATGGCATCTGGTCCCATCACTTCATGGGAAATAGATGGGGAAACAGTGGAAACAGTGTCAGACTTTATTTTTGGGGGCTCCAAAATCACTGCAGATGGTGACTGCAGCCATGAAATTAAAAGACACTTACTCCTTGGAAGAAAAGTTATGACCAACCTAGATAGCATATTCAAAAGCCGAGACATTACTTTGCCGTCTAAGGTCCATCTAGTCAAGGCTATGGTTTTTCCTGTGGTCGTGTATGGATGTGAGAGTTGGACTGTGAAGAAGGCTGATCACCGAAGAATTGATGCTTTTGAACTGTGGTGTTGGAGAAGACTCTTGAGAGTCCCTTGGACTGCAAGGAGATCCAACCAGTCCATTCTGAAGGAGATCAGCCCTGGGATTTCTTTGGAAGGACTGATGCTGAAGCTGAAACTCCAGTCCTTTGGCCACCTCATGCGAAGAGTTGACTCATTGGAAAAGACTCTGATGCTGGGAGGGATTGGGGGCAGGAGGAGAAGGGGACGACCGAGGATGAGATGGCTGGATGGCATCACGGACTCGATGGACGTGAGTCTGAGTGAACTCCGGGAGTTGGTGATGGACAGGGAGGCCTGGAGTGCTGCGATTCATGGGATTGCAGAGTCGGACACGACTGAGTGACTGAACTGAACTGAACTGTGAGTAAAAATCAGAGCTCATTTCTGTCCTTAAGAAACGACTGAGGAAACATCCCGCTTTCCTCTTTGAGACAGTCCATGAGGCACCAGTGTACTTTTTAGACTCTGGAATTTGCATTTTCTTGGCATTTCATTGGCTAAAATGTTAAAACTTTTTTCTCAGTCATTTTGAGTTAATTTGTTTCTTATTTAAAAAAAAAGAACACAACATTACTGCCTGTGTTTATGGTGGGAGTGATGTAGCTACGAAACAGGGAATGTTGGCAGCCACCAGAAACGGGAAAACAAGATGCATCTGAATGGTTGTCTGTTCTGAAGACCTGCTAAATATTTAGAGCAAAAGTTTGTAACGTATTCAGATATCTAGATAATAGATGATCCTTGTGTCGATTTGTGAGCTCTTTTTCTGTGCAGCTTCCTTGTCTACAATATCCAGCTCCACAAACTTTAGGTTTCTTAGGCAACTTCAGACTTGATCCCTCAGCCCAGGGTATTGCCGCGCTCTGCTGGACTCCACCTCCCCGCATTGTAATCTGGAAATCTTCCCTGGGGCAGAAATTCAGGGCAGTTATGGGATTTCTTTCGTGTATTTCCTTTCTCAGGGGTTAGAGGTCAGTGCTGCCTTCTTGCCCAAGATCTGGAAATACTGTCTCATATATTTTGTCAGTTTTATAATCATTTCCTATGGGAAGAGTAGTCTGGTACCAGTTAATTTGTTGAACTTAAAATTAGACATTTTCTCACCGTGAACTTGATATCTGTATTTGAATATTTTAGGAGAGGGAAAGAGAGAGGGGCAAAATAAGGTAGGAATTGAGAGGTACAAATGGCATAAATGATCTCATTTGCAAAGCAGAGATAGAGACACAGGCATAGAGAACACCACCAGGGAAGCCCCACGAACACTGGAGTGGGTCGCTGTTCCCTTCTACAGGGGATCTTTTCGACTCAGGGATAGAACCCAGGTCTCCTGGATTGCAGGCAGATTCTCTATCATCTGTGCCACCAGGGAAGGCCAAATATATGGATACCAAGGGGAAAGGGGGTGTAACTGGGAGATGGAGACTGACATGCGTACCCTGCTAGTATACGTATGGAGTAGATATCGCGTGAGAACACGCCTAATGCACTGTGCTGACCCGAACAGGAAGAAATCTGAAAGGGAACGGGCCTATGTATATGCATATGTATGGCCGAATCATTCTGCTGTACAGCAGAAACTAACACAACATGGCAAAGCAACTATTCTCCAATAAAAACTAATTTTAAAATAATAAAAAAATAAAGCCAAAGGATATATTGTACAGCACAAAATATTGGAAATATAACCAATATTTTATAATAACTTTAAATGGACTATAATCTACAAAAATATTGAATCACTATGTTGTATACCTGAAACTAATACGATATTGTAAATCAATCGTACTTCAAATTAAAAAAAAAGAACAGAAAAACCAACACACACAGAAAAGCATTTCAAATGCAGTAATCCCCCCCTCCTCAAAATTCATGATTTTTCCCTCCCTAAATCTGGTCTAGTTATACAAGTCAGAAGGTTAGAAATTACTTTTGACACCTCTTCTTCCTCACCTCCCACACCCAGTGAATCAAGATTCCTAAGTATCTCTTGACTTTATACCTCTTTCCATCTCCATTAGTCACCTGGGAGCTCAAGACAGCATATTTAAATAGCCTCCCTACTGACTGACTTAGCTATTACCTCCTTCTCTCCCTGTCTGTCTTCTTCTCCTTGTAGGCCTGCTGATTTTCTGTGAAGTCAAATCTGATCATGTTTGTTCCCTCCTCACCTCCTGGTTAGGATCCTTCGGTGGATTTTATGGCTGTATGATGTGGGTAAGATTCCTTAGCGTAACCTAATATCACAGTATGGTCTGTTCTCTACCTACCATTCCAGCTTTGTTGATGATCTCAGTTACCTTCACTTCATTCCATGAAACTTTGCTCATGCTGTTTCTAGGAATGGTTAACTTCCTCACACCTTCAGGCATCTGTTCAATTCTCTCTTCTCTAGGGAAAATTCATTAATCTCTTGACTAGATCACATCTTCAATTCATATGCTCAAGTAAATTCATATAAATCAGTTGAAGTTTCACATTTCTGTGATTTTTTTTTTTTTATTAATGTCTTTATCCTTTACTAGAGTAAAAGGTAAAATGTCATGAAAGCCATTTTGGTGCTAATGTTACTGTTCATGCTTAGTAATAAAGGTGAATAAAATCAAAGAAAGAGGTGAAATGGAGGTGACTTAGGAGCACTGGTTGATTGAATAAGCAGATTTGCTCAGAATGAATAATGCAGTGCAGTGCCCATAGATACATCACCGCCCATAACTGTTATCACTATGAGAATTGTAGGCATCATTTCCATTAGGAAGACAAGCTCTTGTCTGTATCTATTACAGAAGTATCACAATACCAATTTCCAATTTGAGTGAAAACCCCTTTTCTGTGAATTCTCTTTGTATAAAATTATAATGAACATTTAAAATTTTAGTGCTATTTCTAGAATCTAAATACTACAGTCTCAAATGTATGTGTAAGAAATGTTTCTAAGATCATGCAAGTGTTAAATATACACATAAAGTTAATAATATCTGGAGTTCTAGTCCACACTTGTATACTATGATTCCATGTACTTAGGCTAGGTTTCTTTATGCCAGGCACTATTTTTAAGTGCTCTACAAATATTAACTTATTTAATTTTCAAAACAACATTATAAGGTAGATAGTATTATTATCCCTATTTTTTAGATGAAGAAGCAGAGGTACAGACATGTCCAATAATTGTCTAATGTTCAACAATAGAATCAAGATTCAAACTCAGGTTCCCTGGCTTTGGAGAGCTGAGCGTTTGCTTAGATTCTCTTTGTGTGGCCGCTGTCGTCCAGCCAGTTACTTGAAAGCCGTAAGAACTTGAGGTAGAAGTCTGGTGTTTCTTTTGGGTTTAGTGTGTAGCGCACTCTAGGCTTTAAAAATCTACTTCTTTTTCGTCTCAGCAAAGAAGCAGGTGCTAAAAGTGAGTACTCATGAAGGCAGGGAGAGATACCTTGCCAACACTCTCAAAGAGGTGTTTCTCTCACCTCATACTTTACCTGTAGAAAGGTAGTGTTAATTGCAAAGCATTACCGAAACTCAAGAATTTCAACGTGATTCTCTAGATTAAATGAGAGAAGCCAAAAATTAGTTAAAGACACTCAATTTGGTAAATGGTCTGTCAGGATTTGATTTTAAAAATCCCTTTCAGCAGAGTGTAGCTTTTTGTAGATTTGGCAAAATGTCAAAACTTATGAAATATTTGGAGGTCTCAGTTCTGCAGTGGTCTCAAAATAGATTCTCTTTAATGAAAGTTAAACATTAAAAGGCAGAACTGAATACAGCCTGCTTTAATGTTTCACAAAATTGCCAGATTGCCAGATGATACTTAATTGGAAGCTCAGAAAATAATGATGAGCAACCTAATCAGGAAAAATCTATTTGGTCTAAATCTCTAGAGAAGGAGGTTGAACAGACAGTAAACAGTAAATTGGCGACATTTAAAGATTAGTCACATGGTGAAAAACAAAACCAAACCGGCCCCTCTCGACAAAACCGGGCATAAAAACAACAACAAAAAATAGAAAACAGCTGTTTAACTTAATATAGATCTACATTATTTTTGAGAAAGAAAAATTAGACTTTATCTAGGTAAGGAGTTATGAAGAAGGAAAAAGTAGCTCGTGTCTGACTGATTGCAACCCCCCATGGACTATAGTCCACCAGGCTCCTCTGTCCATGGAATTCTCCAGGCAAGAATACTGCAGTGGGTAGCCATTTCCTTCTCTAGGGGATCTTCCCAAAGCAGAGATCGAACCCAGGTCTCCCGCATTGCAGGCAGATTCTTTACAGTCTGAGCCAGCAGAGAAGCCTCTGTATAACAGGGTCTCTCTGAAATTAGCAGTAGCTGCTAAAAAACATTTTTATTTGATGTCTGTGATGTGTGTGTGTATGCTGAGTCACTCAGTCGTGTCCGACTCCTTGCAACCCTATGAACTGTAGCACGCCAGGCTCCTCCGTTCATGGAATTCTCTAGGCAAGAATACTGGAGTGAGTTGTCATGCGTTCCTCCAGGGGATTGTCCAGACCTCGAGATGAAACTAGTCTCCCCTGTGGCTTCTGCATTGCAGGTGGATTTTTTACTGCGGAGCTACCGGGGAAGCCCATAATATGTATGATACATATGCTCTATTTAAGAATTAGATCTTGGAGTGCCATGAGCGCAATTTTGTCAGAACTTGAGGGAGAGGAAAAGTACGGTCAATAAAGTGGAAATCTTATGCTGGAAATGTAGAGTTGCATTGATGTAACAACCGTCTTAACCCCTGGGTATATTTATTAGAAGCACAAAGAAAATTCCAGGGGTACTTTAGATCTGTACTACCGAATACAAATGGATATTTAAATGAGAATCTAAGCTAATTAAATGTAAATAAAATAAGAAAATTCCTCAGTTGCATTAGTTACATTCCAATTGCTCACTAGCTGCTTGTGGCTAGCGGCTACCCTGTGAGACGGAAAACACGTAGATATTGAACGTTTCCATCATCCTAGGGCCCCGGAAGCGGAGTGGCGGTTCCGCCCGGCCCTGGGGCACCGAGGCCGGATTTCTGGGTGCTTGCGTTGACCAGTCAGGGGGTGCAGACCGTAGCTGGGAATGAACCGTGACCTTGGGGACGGCGCCTCTCTTCTGCGGAGATTCCCTCGCCTGAGGGTTCCTTGCCTTCTCGGCAGCCAGGGGACCGCGGTTCTGAAGGGAGTTCCGAGATGTGTATAAGAGACAGCTCCTCACCTCCTGGTTAGGATCCTTCGGTGGATTTTATGGCTGTATGATGTGGGTAAGATTCCTTAGCGTAACCTAATATCACAGTATCTGAAGGGAGTTCCGGGGGGTGGGGGGGCGGGCAGGGCAGGTGGCTTAGGCTCTGTCAGGACATAGGTGTTAATCACCGTCACTGTGATGAACAGTCTCGCGTGTATCCCCCTCCTGCAGATTCTCTGGATGCTGTGTGGCAGCTCGGCTTGATGATAAGGCTTCAGCGACTGTTCCCTCACCAGGGCCTTGGTCACTGCTGGTGGTGGAGGTTTCGTCTCTAAGTGCGTCCGACTCTTGGACCCCATAGGCTGTAGTGTCCGTGGGATTCTCCAGGCAAGAATACTGGAGTTGGTTGCCGTTGCCTCTTCCAGGGGATCTTCTCCACCCAGGGACAGACCCTGGGTCTCCTGCTTTGCAGGTAGATTCTTTACTGACCGAGTCAGCAAGAAAGCACCGCAAAGGCTTTGAGTGAAAACTGCCTCTCAGAACAAGGCCCTTGCCCTCAGTTTCCCACACCCTCGCTCCCTCTTCCCAACCTCTGCAGCAGTCTATCCTCAGATCAGGGTCTTGTCACTGCTCTGGAAACAGGTGGGACCCCTCGGTCAGAGCAAACCTTTGTGGGCTTCGTTGCTGATTTCCATGTTCTTTCCTCTGACACCAGTGGAGATTAAGGCTCTTGATCGAGGCTCATCGGTCCTTCTCTGTTCTTGACTTCATCTTGGCCTCTCTCTTCAGTGACCTTAATCCATTTTCTCCACCCTCTCCTGTATTTTTAAGTTCCTCTCTTCAGCTTTCAGGAATTCAAGTCTCATATACTAAAAGTCTTCTCTCCTGACCCACACGTCTTCCTGAGCTTTCTTCAGCCTTTAAAGGAGCCGGCTTTGCTTGCTCTCTGTTCCCATCATGTTCTTTGCCTGTTGGCATTTGGCTTTCAGCTACACTCACCTACTGAGTGAGTACAGGCCCTCTGCTTCTCTCATTGCATGAGCAAACGACCATTCTCTCAGCTTTTACTTAGCCAGAGCTCTCATTTGAATCATAGTCTTCATTACCTTGATAACCCTGCAGTCTCCCGGTTCTCTTCATTTCAGAGGACTTCTCCAGCTCCACCTTATCCCTTTCATCCTTAAATGCTAGTGTGCTTATTTCCCCTGTGTTGTCTTAGGGTCCATGTATTCTTCCTGAACAATAGTGTTTCCTCTGTAGTTTCTGTATACTATGTGCTCATTACTCGTGATTTTATTTCTTCCAACCAAAATCTTATCCCCTGAGTTTCAGGTTTGTATATTCAAGGCTTCAAAGGTTCTCTCCATTTGGATGTTCCAAAAATACCTCATAGACAATATGAACAACAAAATTGCCGTCAACTAGGTCCCCTTTCTCATATAAGCTGATGGCACTCAGACACCCAAGCTTAAGTTCTTAACAGGTATTTCTGACTCCTTCCTCTCACATTAAAAAAAAACACAAACCATCTCATCCAGATGGTTTCAGCTCCTAAATATTTCTGGAGCTTCTCCCTTTTATCAGTCTAATCTTTTTCACCTTCTCCTTCCACAGGACTGCTACAGTCATTTGAGATACAAAGCTAACCACGTCAGTCTTCTGATTAAACCCTCTCTTGGCACTCCATCAACTATAATTTAAGGTCCAAGATAAAGCTTTCACTCTGGGACTGGACTTACCTTCCTCCCATAAATAATGATAAAACTGGACAATATATATGCTGCAACAATTTTTGGACATTGGGCAAATAAAATTGGAACAATACAGTTATTTTGTCTTCAAACACTTTCTGGACTACAGTGTAGAGAGGGGGTCTTGAACAGAGCACAGTGGTATTACTGAGTTGAGTTGACAGAACTGTTGTCCAGGAACCTTGAGGCATCTGGAATTTATGGAGCAAAATAGCGAGGAGGTGGAGGCTGCATGGAGAAAAAATGTCAGAAATTTGTTTAGGAATCTCCTTGAATTGGTTGCTAAATACTAAGCTGTACATGTGTATGATGAAACTGCTTGAGGTCAGGCAAAGGACAGCTATGAAGCTGTAAGCTGAAAGGTTTCCAGAATTCACACATAGCTGGAAGACGTTTGAGTTTTAGTTCGAATGAGGAGTCCTCCCTAGACACCTAGACCTTCCGAGAAATGCTGAAGGGCCTTGCGTTAGGAGTGCAGCTGAGCCGCTGGTGTTTCTCACCTGGCATTCTGTGGGGAAAAATTTGAATAACTCTTTTCTTGTTTCTTTCAGGGTTGATATAATACCATTCCAAATACATTAGATATAAATTAATTCATTATGTTCAATATTGCCTTAGGCACTAGGGTTTAATTTTCATGCAGAAACCTAACTGAGAAGGAGTATTTTATATCCACTCTGCAGAGTTTAAAAACAAATTTCAAAAGTATCGTGGAAGTTAACTGCCTGTCAGATCAAAAGCTAATCTCCAAATATGGGAAAACACACACAATATCTATCAATAAATAAAAAACTACCAGACTTATGAAGAAGGAAACTGTGACCATAGCTAGGGGAAAAATTAGTCTGTAGCAACATGCACAAAATGATGAATGTTATACCATTAGCAAATGACATCATATTGTAAATACACTCAGAGATTTAAAAGAAAGCATGAGCACATATCGGCTGCGTTCCCAGTGCTGTATGTTACCTGCGTTTATTTTATCTGTGTTACACGTATCAGTCTGCTCTCCTTGCTCTCCTTCCCCGATCTCGCCCCTCCCCTCCTCCTCTCCCCAGTGGTCTCCACTAGTTCCTTCTCTGTGTCTGTCTTGTTACAGTCATTCGTTTTATGTTTTAGATTCTATAAGTGAAAATATGCACTATTTGTCTCTCTCTGCCTGACATTTATAAAAATTCTGATCACTCTGTTGTACACCTAATGCTAATGTAATATGGTAAATTAACTCTGCTGAGTCTCTCAGTAATGTCCAGCTCTTTGTGACCTCATGGACTGTAGCCCGCCAGGTTGCTCTGTCCGTGAGATTCTCCAGGCAGGAAGTGGGCAGTCCTTCCCTCCTCCAGGGGTCTTCCCCAGCCAGGGCGTGAACCTGGGTCTCCTGCATTGCAGGCGGATGCTTTACCATCTGAGCCACCAGGCAAGCCCAAGTCAGCTATGCTTCAATACAAAAAAGGCTTAAGAAGTGAAAAAAAGAAAACGAGCATAAAGAGCAGAGAAGTAAAGGATACAAAGTGAGGTGGAAGTTTTAGAGATAAAAATAAAATCAGAAGACAGTCCCCTGGGTGGCCTTCATAGCGGGTGGCCCTTTGCTGCCGAGGGGTCAGTGAGCCTGAGTGCATGGGTGAGGCCCGGGGGGGAAGCTGGAGCGCATGCAGCCGCAGTGACTTTGGGGGTGTTACCACGCGGTCCATCAAAACCTGTAACTGGAGTCCCGGGAGAAGGGAAGAGCAAAGTAAAAAGTATTTAACATCCAAGGCAGTTCACGTGTCTCACCAGGCATTTAATGATCTGACTTTTGCCTGTCTTCCAGTTTCAACTCTAAACTAATTCCTGACACTGGTTTTTCTCTTCGGTTACTGAATGACTCCCAGTTTATCTCACAAACCATGCTTTTTCTTGTCTCCATATCTTTGTTCATTCTGGTGTCTCTGCCTAGAATCCTCTTAACTCATACTCTTGAGCAATCTAACTCATACTTCTATTTAAAGTCTCAATCATGAGTCTAAACCATGAGTCTAAAGTCTCATGGAAGTCTCAGTCCATGAGTCAGGTCCAAGCAGTCCACTATCCCTTCATCTTCCACCCAGCCAGAGACAGCTGTGCTCTTTGGCGCTTCTGATGCACCTTCGCCTGCATTTACTGCGTTACGCTACAGAGATCTCCTTTCTGTGTTTATTCTCCCAGCTGGAGTATATCTAATTCATGTTTCTCTCTCCAGCACTTAGTAGAAGGATTGACACGGATCAGCTAAAGAATGAATGAACAATGAGTTCACGGACCTAACTTTTGGTTCTGAATTCGATATTTTCATATACATGTTAAAAATAATAAGAATCTCAATCCCTTTAAGTTTCATTTAGTATGGCTTACCTTTTTATTTGAAAATTAAAAAAATATCTTATAGTTAATAGGTCTGAGTTTGAAGTCTTGAAGTTTGATTATAATATTTTACTAACTTATTTTATATATATATGTGCACATATATATATATAAAATGTTAATTTTTTCACTTCTTCATAAAGCTTCAATTAAGTCTACAATCAAGATGAGGAATTATGGAATTTATAATTTAATACTTTCAAATTTTAATATGTCCAAAAAGCTTTTGTAAAGCTTGTTAAAATGCAATTTATCTCGCCTCCTTTTCAGAGATTCTGATCCAGTAAATCTGAAATAAAGACTCTGGAGATTCTGTTGTAAGTGATAGATGATTTCTGGAGAAAAACAGACATTTGTGTTCCATGGCTAGAGAAATGTAGTTTAACAGTGGGTCCTACATTTGTATTTTGACTAGATAAGGAAAAAAATGAGGCTTGGAAAAGTAACATTTAGAAAAACCTCTTCTGTTGTAATGAATCCACATCAATTATGTTGAAGTTCTGAATAACCTTTGTAGTTGAACAATTAATGGGGACTGAGTGTGACCAGTAATTTTGTAGAGAAAGGAAGAAAATAGTAAATTAAGCAGGAGAATCCTCTTTATTCTATTTTAAAGTCTGTGCTCTAGAGAAGAAAACATTGTTTTAAAACTTTTATTTGATTTGGAGCACTTGATTCCAGGGGGAATAAATTGCCCCTGAAAGCTCAGGGATAAAAGGCTGGAGGGAAATGCTACAGTCTGTGCTCAGCAGTCACTATCGTCAAGAGCATGATTTCCCAGCTGATTGCACCATTCTAAATATTGTATTAAGTCAGTTACTTAAGGGTGTTTTAGAGAACACATTAATGGGCAGTCTTGTCATATTATATTACATGTAGCAATCACACTGCTAAATGGCAATATCTGAGAGAAACTTGTGGGAACCTAAGCCAACTCAAGAGAAAAAGAGAAAGTTGTTTTTACATAGGAAGGTTACAAGCCATGAAGTGTCCCACTGACACAGAATATTACATTTGGTCTGTGTAACTTGAGTAAATAATTTATTGGTGAAATCTCAAAAGTGAATTATTTTGGATAGAATTTTGAGTTTAATTCTTTCCTTTTGACTATGCTTTTTTTTTTTTTTACATCATACTTTACATTCTGTGTTCATAAGTTCTCTTAGAAATCAATCAGTCCATCTCTCTACCTACCTACCTACCTACTTACCTATCTTTTCACCTATTCATCTATTAATCTAATATTTAAATGTATTCACAACTCTTAGAAAACAAAATTCTCAAAGAAGATAGTATTTCAACTCCAAATGGTCTTGAAAAAATTTCTGTCCCAAAGCAGATCCAGAGCTATAGAATCTTGAGTCTTTTCAATTAGGTTGGGCTTACTCTATTCTCCAAAAGGCTAGAGCGTTCCTTCTTCTGAAAGACTACTGAGGGTCTTATGTGTATCCGGTTCAAAGTTCAGCAAATAGGGAGAATGTAGTTGCAGCCATAACACTTGCAGAAAAAGAGAAAAGCGAATGTCAAATTGAACACAGAAATAGGTATTAATGACCTATTAAACCTCTGTAATACTGAACCTCATAATTTCATCACCTCCCTTTACCATACAAATCTCTGTATATCAGTCTTTTTAAAATAAGATTAGATCCTTTAGTTTTTTAAAATATACTTTCTCTTTTCCTTTCATAGTACTTTGTTTATGCATAGAAATAAATTTAACTTGTTTTACTAAAAAGTGAAAGCATTAGTCACTCAGTCGTGTCCGACTCTTGGCTGCCCTATGGACTGTAGCAGGCTCCTCTGTCCATGCAGTTTTCCAGGCAGGAACACTGGAGCAGGTTGCCAGTCCCTTCTTCAGGGGATCTTCCTGACCCAGGGGTCAAAGTCAGGTCTCCTGTGCTGCAGACAGATTCTTTACTGTCTGATCCACCAGGGAAGCCCTTATTAAAATATGCTAGTAAATTAAAATTGCTTACAAATGAACTCTTAAAATATGTTCAGCCTTGCCTCTGCCTTTCTCGTATTTTGTTAATTGTGATTTATACCTAACTACTTCCTGTATCAGTCTTGAGTTTTGGGAGATATTTACAAAAGAGATCAGGCACCTTTAAAGTTTTCTTAGTACTAGCTCAGCAGGTTGTTACCCCCTTTTCTTATTTTCCTTTATAACCCTTTTTTTGGATACCTACTGCATGTCTTTTAGCTCAGCTTCAGTAAAAGCAGTCATCTACTCTTCATATGTGAATCTTTGTCTTGACCTATGTTGTTGTTTAGTTGCTAAGTCTTCTCTGACCCCATGGACTCTTACCTACCAGGCTCCTCTGTCCATTGATTTCCCAGGCAAGAATTCTGGAGTGGGTTGCCATTTCCTTCTCCAGGGGATCTTCTCAACCCAAGGATCGAATCTTCATCTCCTGCATTTTAGGCAGATTCTTTACCACCGAACCACCGGGGAAGCCCCCTTGAGCTATGCAGCAGCTGAGTGCTTAATCATGTCAGATTTGGAATTCTACTGTCTGGGTTTGAATCGCTGTTATACCATTTGCTACGTATGGGAAGTTAGATATCCTTTCCAAGTCTCTTGTTTCCTCATCAATGGAATAAAAGTTGTGATAGCACTTAGTACATAGGATTTTTTGAGATTAAATAAGATAATATAAATAAATGTAAGTATAGGTAAGCTATATGATTCATAAGTACTCAGTACTTGTCATCTAATTGTTGATACTGTTGCTGTTATTGCCTGAGTTTCTCAGGCTTTCTGGGCTTTCGCATCGTGTTTCTCTGCTGCTGCTGCTAAGTCGCTTAAGTGTCTACTCTAAATACTACAGTGGTTTAAGAGAAGTTACAAATCTGTTTGGAGTACCAGTTACTATAACTGTTATGTTACATAATATGACTTATGATCTCCTCCCGCTCCCTCCTTCTAGTAACTTTAATAACGCCTGGCTTCCCATGATCACGAACAACACACACACACACACACCGATTTCCTGTTCCATTTCCCCATCTTGGCACAAGCGGTGCCACCTAGTCAGTCCTGTAGTAACTAACATAACAGAATCTACTTGAATGCATTTCAGAGCAGAAAGATTCTTTGGACCTTACTACTCACCATAAGATAGAGAGTAGCACCTCGATGGCTGTGTGAGAATAGCAGATGTTCCCTGAAATCAAGTGGCAGGTGTGGAGTACAGAAAATGTGCTTATTTGCCAAGGTTATGGTCAGAAGTAAAATACCTACTCTTAGGAAGCAGGTGGGAATAAGTGTGTCCTGATAAGCGCCTGATGCGTCATGGATGTGTTCACAGCTGAATCCAGTTTACCTGGAGAAGGGGTGAAGCTGAGAAGTTCAGTCCAGTCGCTCAGTCATGTCCGACTCTTTGTGACTCCATGGACTGCAGCGTGCCAGACCTCCCTGCCCATTGCCAACTCCTGGAGCTGGCTGAAACTCATTTAAGCTGAGAAGACTGTAAGACAACTGGTGTTTCCAGTATTTAAGCTTGTTGAATAATATAAAATCGTGACCTTTTACATTGCACCTTCCTTACGTAGTTTGGGGTCTGAGGTTTCTAAAACTGTTAAAATAGTCTGGGCATTTGGGTGATGTAAAGCAAAAGACTGCAAGTAAAGAGAAGGCCTCTGGATCCTAAGGGCTTAGCTTTGAAGGAGACATTTTCTCTATTATATTAACTGGTGACAGTCAAGCTTTAATGAAAGCATTGTGGATGGCTCAGAAATTCTGCTGGAGACTGTGCTGGCTGACATTTTTCATTATTCAAATATCTCATTTTTGGAATAGAGTTAAGCCTTCTTATCCTTTTAAGAATTTGCTGAAGTCCTTGATTTACTGATGACCTGGGTCTTCTCAGGGTGGCTTAGCCCTGAAGCTGGTCTGCAGGGTTTTGACTCAACGTTTCCTTTAGCTTGTACAAGAGCGTTGCTTGCAGAACTTTCACCAGTGGAATTATTCTTGCTGTATCAATTTTTGTTTTATTGCTAATGAAATTGCATATAGAATAATTTATATGAATTATAGCCATTGTCTACCTCTTAAAGAAATTTGTTCTATTCTTGCCTTTATAGGCTTTTTTTGCTCATGTCAATGGCAATATATTCAGAGTATTCATTTGTTAGTCAAGGTTATATGCTATTATCTGTGAAATACTCTTTCTCTTTGTTTTATATTTTATTTAAAATTATTTGTTGCGATCAAAACAGAATGGGTATGCTAAAAATTCCAGCAGTACAGAAAAGCTTATAATGAAAAGCTCTATCCTTTATACTCCCTTGTCAGAAACAATCATTTTCAACTGTTATTATTAGATCTTCTGTTGGATAATCCCATGCATCTAAATAATAAGGTATTTCTTGAAATATCAGCTTTGGAAATACCAACTCTATTGACTCTACTTGGAAAGATTGGTATTTAACTCATATTTTTCAGTCCCTTCCTCTTTTCTCAATCATCGTTATTGGTATTATTAATTATGTTTTACAAGCTCCTTTTATAACTTTAAGCATTATTTGTTAACTTATACTTATTATTCCTCAAATTCAGACAGTGACTCTTCTCTGGTGACTCAGATGGTAAAGAATCTGCCTGTAATGCTGGAGATCTGGGTTCAGTTCCTGTGTCAGGAAGATTCCCTGGCAAAGGGAATGGGGAGGTCTTACAAATAGCTGTGAAAAGAAGAGAGGCGAAAAGCAAAGGAGAAAAGGAAAGATATAAGCATCTGAATGCAGAGTTCCAAAGAATAGCAAGAAGAGATAAGAAAGGCTTCTTCAGCGATCAATGCAAAGAAATAGAGGAAAACAACAGAATGGGAAAGACTAGAGATCTCTTCAAGAAAATTAGAGATACCAAGGGAACATTTCATGCAAAGGTGGGCTCGATAAAGGACGGAAATGGTCTGGATATAACAGAAGCAGAAGATATTAAGAAGGGGTGGCAAGAATACACGGAAGAACTGTACAAAAAAGATCTTCACGACCCAGATAATCATGATGATGTGATCACTAATCTAGAGCCAGACATCTTGGAATGTGAAGTCAAGTGGGCCTTAGAAAGCATTACTATGAACAAAGCTAGTGGAGGTGATGGAATTCCAGCTGAGCTGTTTCAAATCCTGAAAGATGATGCTGTGAAAATGCTGCACTCAATCTGCCAGCAAATTTGGAAAACTCAGCAGTGGCCACAGGACTGGAAAAGGTCAGTTTTCATTCCAATTCCAAAGAAAGGCAATGCCAAAGAATGCTCCAATACTTTGGCCACCTCATGCGAAGAGTTGACTCATTGGAAAAGACTCTGATGCTGGGAGGGATTGGGGGCAGGAGGAGAAGGGGACGACCGAGGATGAGATGGCTGGATGGCATCACGGACTCGATGGATGTGAGTCTGAGTGAACTCCGGGAGTTGGTGATGGACAGGGAGGCCTGGCGTGCTGCCGGGGTCCAGCCCCAGTGGAACCAGGGTGAGTCGCAGGAGAGATGGCATTGGCAAGGAAAACTTATTTATTAATGTAAGATTAGATTAGGAAGAAATAGTGTAGTAGGAAAATTAAGTGGAGAAAAGAGGCTGAATAACTCGGCTTACGGGGAAGGCCAATAAAGTTCCAGACAAGGAGCTTGCACCATCTACGTTGGGCTACCGGCGCCCACTGAATATTGAAGGGTGCCCCATCTTAGGCTCCCTTTTGCGCGGGTCTTAAAAGCCAGGGCAAGTAAGTAGACTTGGTGAGCCGCCCTGCTCCAGATGGGTATTCAGCCTGAAATTAGAGTAAAGAGGAGACACGGGGGAAACCAGTCCAGCGACTGGCCCGGCCCCTATTGTCCAGAAATGCCTTTTATACCTTTTTGGTTGTACATAGAGATCAATGGGTAGTACAAAATTATGCAGCATCAGCAGCCCTGACTCTTATCAAAACCAGGCTTTTGTCTCTGCATATCTAGTTGTATACACAAGTCTTAGGTTATTTACAATCATCTTCTAGCCAGAGGGCCAATTAACATTTTATAGCCTTTTTTCTGATAAGGGTTTGTCAACCAGAAGACTTATTTGTGTTGATCTTCCCAATGTCTGGTGCCACTCTCAGCCCTAAATAAAGTTACATTCTTATATAGCAAGGACACAAGAGGAGTGCAGTGATATATAACAAAGAAAAGTAATTAACTCAAAAGTCTAGTGTTGCTAACATCAAAACTACTATATATCTTTTTCCATATCCAGTTTACATTGATTAACATCCTCCCAAGTGCCTAAAAGATAAAGAATATGGAGGCTTGGCAGCAGTCATTGGGTCAACAGTGAAAACCCCCTACCAATATAATTTTTAACTCTTTAGAAAAGGCTCTGTGTCTTTAAGATGCTTTTAAGCTTTGTGCCTCTCGCAGCTGGGGGGCTGTAAGCAATTCACAAGCTGTAAGAGGTCCGGGGGAACCTGTTAGGCAAGCTAGAGAGCTATCAGAGGGCGTTTAACTGAAACATCCCTTTCAAATGCAGAAGACTAAAGCCCTGAGTTGACTTTTTCCAGGGTGTGTCAGAAGAGTGGAAAAGCAGAGTACAAAGGCCAGCAGATTTTTGGTTTTTGGGGTACATGCTCAGGAAATTCCAGGGGGAATCCCTGAAGCCTGATTACGTCCTTGCGTTTTGTCAGGCTTCCTTCCTCATGACCTTGTCACGGGCGGGATTCCTCACGCTGGCTCCTGGCAGCGTGCTGCGATTCATGGGGTCGCAAAGAGTCAGACCTGACTGAGCGACTGAATGAACTGAACTGAAGGCAAACTGTATCTATTACTAAAGCATCATGTTATATCATTTAAAAGGCATAGGCTTTATTGTTCTGAAATTGAGTCTTGTGAAATGAAACTATCTCCTGCCATATCAATAGACAAGAATGTCGCAGCTATCAGGACATCCGGTCTCCAGCTGTGAATGCGGGCTCCCCAAACTGCTATGCAGAGGATGCTGGCACCCCACCCCCACGGTGATTGCGGAGGAGCCGGGGGAATGCAGGAGGCAGCCCTCGGCCACTCCTTAGGGTGACCAGGGAACAGGGTTTGGCCCCTGATAGCTGTGGCGCATACAAAAGGAACGAAGCCAGTAAGCCCAGCGGCTTGCCTCTTCCCGCACACAGAAAGAACACAAAGTTCCTTCACCCATGCCTGATCGTTAATGTTCAGACTGCCTGCTCCCTTTGCGGCAAACTTGTATATTGCCTGACTCCCCCTCCAGCCTCCTTGGAGAGCTACCGAGATACTGTCTCCCTGGCTTGGAGTCCTAAAAATTCCCACCAAATAAAATAACTCTCTACTTTCAGATTGTGGCTATATTTTTCAGTCGACAATCTCAAACTGGAATGCCTTTGAGGACAGGTTCTTCTGTAGAGGTTTTTTGACTTTAATAGTTCAGTGTCCATATTAAGCTTTATGTCAGTGTCCATTCAGAATCCTAACCTTAAGCTCAGTTGCTCGGTAGTGTCTGACTCTTTGCGACCCATGGACTGCAGTACGCCAGGCTTCCCTGTCCATCACCAACTCCCAGAGTTTACCCAAACTCATGCCCATTGAGTCGGTGATGCCATCCAACCATCTCGTCCTCTGTCGTCCCCTTCTCCTCCTGCCTTCAATTTCCCCAGCATCAGGCTCTTTTCCAATGAGTCAGTTCTTTGCATCAGGTGGCCAAAATATTTGAGTTTCAGCTTCAGCATCAGTCCTTCCAATGAATATTCACGACTGATTTCCTTTAGGATGGACTGGTTGGATCTCCTTGCAGTCCAAGGGACTCTCTTATCTTCTCCAACTCCACAGTTCAAAAGTATCGATTCTTCCACGCTCAGCTTTCTTTATATTAAAGCTCTCACATCCATACACGACTACTGGAAAAACCATAGCTTTGACTAGACGGACCTTTGTTGGCAAAGTAATGTCTCTGTTTTTTAATATGCTGTCTAGGTTGGTCATAGCTTTTCTTCCAAGGAGCAAGTGTCTTTCAATTTCATGGCCACAGTCACCCTCTGCAGTGATTTTGGAGCCCAGAAAATAAAGTCTCACTGTTTCCACCATTTCCCCATCTATTTTCTATTAAGTGATGGGACTGGATGCCATGATCTTAGTTTTCTGAATGTTGAGGTTTAAGCCAACTTTTTCACTCTTATCTTTCACTTTCTTCAAGAGGATATTTAGTTCTTTGCTTTCTGCCATAAGGGTGGTGTCATCTGCATATCTGAGGTTATTGGTATTTCTCTTGGCAATTTTGAGTCCAGCTTTTGCTTCATCCAGCCCGGCATTTCGCATGATGTACTCTGCATATAAGTTAAATAAGCAGGGTGACAGTATATAGCTTAGATGTACTCCTTTCCTGATTTGGAACTAGTCTGTTGTTCCATGTCCAGTTCTAACTGTTGCTTCTTGACCTGCATATAGATTTCTCAGGGGGCAGGTCAGGTGGTCTGGTATTCCCATCTCTTTAAGCGTTTTCCACAGTTTGTAGTGATCCAACTCAATGGACATGAGTTTGAGTAAGTTACGGGAGTTGGCAATGGACAGGGAAGCCTGGCATGCTGCAGTCCATGGGGTTGCAAAAAGTTGGATATGACTGAGCGACTGAACTGATCTAAACTGAACTGAACACAGTCAAAGGCTTTGACGTAGTCAATAAAGCAGAAGTTGATGTTTTTCTGGAATTCTCTTGCTTTCTCCATGATGCAATCAGTTCAGTTGGCCAAAGTATTGGAGTTTCAGCTTCAGCATCAGTCTTTCCAATGGATAGTCAGGAGTGATTTCCTTTAGGATGGATGTTGGCAATTTGATCTCTGGTTCCTCTGCCTTTTCTAAATCCAGCTTGAGCATCTGGAAATTCATGGTTCACGTACTGTTGAAGCCTGGCTTGGAGAATTTTGAGCATTACTTTGCTAGTGTCTGAGATGAGTGCAATTGTGTGGTAGTTTGAACTTTCTTTGGCATTGCCTTTCTTTGGAATTGGAATGAAAACTGACCTTTTCCAGTCCTGTGGCCACTGCTGAGTTTTCCAAATTTGCTGGCATATTGAGTGCAACACTTTCACAAGATCATCTTTTAGGATTTGAAATAGCTCAACTGGAGTTCCATCACCTTTACTAGCTTTGTTTGTAGTGATGCTTCCTAAGGCCCACTTGACTTCACATTCCAGGATGTCTGGCTTTAGGTGAGTGATCACATCATCATGATTATCTGGGTCATGAAGATCTTTTTTGTACAGTTCTTCTTGCCACCTCTTCTTAATATCTTCTGCTTCTGTTAGGTCCATGCCATTTCTATCCTTTATTGTGCCCATCTTTGCATGAAATCTCTAATTATCTTGAGGAGATCTCTAATTTTCCCCATTCTATTGATTTCCTCTATTTCTTTGCACTGATCACTGAGGAAGGCTTTCTTGTCTCTCCTTGCTATTCTTTGGAACTCTGCATTCAAATGGGTATATCTTTCCTTTTCTCTTTTGCCTTTTACTTCTCTTCTTTTCTCAGCTATTTGTAAGGCTTCCTCAGACAACAGTTTTGCCTTTTTGCATTTCTTTTTCTTGGGGGTGGTCTTGATCACTGCCTCCTGTACAATGCCACGAACCTCCATCCATAGTTCCTCAGGCACTCTGTCTATCAGATCAAATCCCTTGAATATATTTGTCACTTCTACTTTATAATCTTAAGGGATTTGATTTAGGTCATACCTGAATGGTATAGTGGTTTTCCCTACTTTCTTCAGTAAGTCTGAATTTGGCAATCAGGAGTTCATGATCTGAGCCACAGTCAGGTCCTGGTCTTGTTTTTGCTAACTATATAGAGCTTTTCCATCTTTGGCTGCGAAGAATATAATCAATCTGATTTTGGTATTGGCCATCTGGTGATGTCCATGTGTAGAGTCTTCTCTTGTGTTGTTGGAAGAGGGCGTTTTCTATGACCAGTGCGTTCTCTTGGCAAAACTCTGTTAGCCTTTGCCCTGCTTCATTGTGTACTCCAAGGCCAAATTTACCTGTTATTCCAGGTATCTCTTGACTTCCTACTTTTGCATTCTAATCATAGCTCATAAGAAAGAATGTGACTTTAATATTGGAGTTTGCTTGGGTGCTTGAGCCTTCACTAGTTCCTTTTCTTTAAACCATAGTGAAAGTGAAAAGTGAAAGACACTTAATCATGTCCGACTTTTTTTGACCCCATGGACTATAGAGTCCTTGGAATTCTCCAGGCCAGAATACTGGAGTGGGTATCCTTTCCCTTCTCCAGGGGATCCTACCAACCCAGGGATCAAACCCAGGTCTCTCACATTGCAGGCGGATTCTTTACCAGATGAGCCACAGGGATGCCCAAGAATACTGGAGTAGGCAGCCTATCCTTTCTCCAGGGCATCCTCCTGACCTAGGGATCAAACCCAGGTCTCCTGCATTGCAAGTGGATTTTTTACCAGATGAGCTATCAAGGAAGCCCACAGACATATGGTAAATTTTCCGCTGTGTTATGGTTCCCTTTTATTCAGGGGCATGTAGTGGGTGTTTCTTGGAAACAGCCAGGTTTTACTAAAATGTTTCTGGAAGAAAAGAAGGCATAAGCTTTAGACCCAAGTAGACAATGGGTTCAAATAACAACTCTTCTTTGTTTTCTGTGTAAACCTGAAAAATAGTTATTATTTTTAAGTTCCTCTTTTCTCACTAATTATGTGAATTATTCATGCCCATGGAGTTAAGAGGCTATGTGAGAGATATAAGACCTGACTTATTGTTGGCACCAATGTAACCTAAGCATTTTATATGCATTTTCCTATATATGTTATTCTTTTCAACAGCTTCTCACAGTAGATATTATCAAGCAGTCCAAATTGTTGGCATTCATTTATTCAAAATAATTCCTTTGAGGGCTTAGTCACTCAGTCATGTCTGACTGTGACCCTTTGGATTGTAGCCCACAGGCCACAGTCCGTGGGACTTTTCAGGCAAGAATGCTGGAGTGGGTTGCCATTTCCTCCTCCAGGGGAATCGTCCAGACCCGGGGATCTCACCTAGTATACTTCGTTTCAGGTGGATTCCTTACTTGCTGAGCCAGAATGCTTCCTTATTGTCCTTTCAATGCTTCTAGATCTGTATGACAAGACTCCTTTCAAAGCTGATCATGGTGATTTGCATTCTTGCTCTCTTTCTCTGGATCAGTATAGCCCGGGGTTGATAGATTTCTTTGATCTTTTCAAAGAAACAATTTTTGGCATTTTGAGCTTTCTCAATTGCCAGGTTTCTGTTTCTTCGATATCCACTCTTACGTTTGTTTTTTTCCTTTTTTCTCTTTATTCTTGGTTTACTGAACTGTTTCTAGCTTCTTCTGGCAGAAGTTTAAGAAACTAGATTTAAATTAGGCATTAAAGTTAAACATTTCTTTATATGCATGATTTCATTTGCATGTGGAAAATTCTTAAAGAGTTGGAAATACCAGATCACCTTACCTGCCTCCTGAGAAAACTGTATGCTCTGTGCTGGTCAAGAAGCAACAGTTAGAACCCGACATGGAACAGCAGACTGGTTTCAAACTGGGAAAGGAGTACCTCAAGGCTGCATATTGTCACCCTGCTTATTTAACTTACATGCAGAGTACATGATGAGAAATGCTGGACTGGATGAAGCACAAGCTGGAATCAACATTGCCGGGAGAAATATCAATAACCTCAGATATATAGATAAGACTACCCTAATGACAGAGAGCAAAGAGAAACTGAAGAGTCTCTTGCTCCTTGGAGGAAAAGCTATGGCAAACCTTGACAGCACATTGAAAAGGAGAGACATCACTTTGCTGACAAAGGTCTGTATAGTCAAAGCTATGATTTTTCCAGTAGTCATGTATGAATGTGAGAGTTGAACCATGAAGAAGGCTGAGTGCTGAAGAATTGATACTTTTGAACTGTGGTGTTGGAGAAAACTCTTGAGAGTCCCTTGGACAGCAAGGAGATCCAACCAGTCAATCCTAAAGGAAATCAACCCTGACTATTCATTGGAAGGACTAATGCTAAAGCTGAAGCTCCAATCCTTTGGCTACCTGATGCGAAGAACTGACTCATTGTAAAAGACTTTGATTCTGTGAAATATTGAGGGCAGGAGGAGAAGAGGGCAACAGAGGATGAGATGGTTGGATGGCATCACCGACTCAGCAGACATGAGTTTGAGCAACCTCTGGGAGACAGTGAAGGACAGGGAAGCCTGGTTTGCTGCAGTCTCTTTGCAGGGTTGCAAAGAGTTGGACACAACTTAGCAACTAAGCAACAACAGCAATATTTGCATCCTACTTATTTCATATGATGTGTTTTTATTATCACTCAGGTCATAGAGAGGATACGCTTTGTCCTGAAATATATTTTGTCTGATATTAATCTAACATTACCTCAGTCTTTTCTTGCTCACTGTTAGCAGTCCATTAGTTTCCCACCTATTTACTTTCAATCTACACGTTCTTTATCTTTAAAGTTTATGTATGGAAAAGCCAGCATGTAGTTGGGATTTCCTTTTTTAAATTGAATTTGATATTTTAATTCTGTTAATTGGCTTGTTCAGTCTATTAATATTTAATGTAATTTTAGGTTTTGTTGGATTTAGCCTATCAATTTGTTATTTATTTTCTCTTTGCCACCTCTGTTTTTGTTCCTCTGCTCCTCCTTTCTTGTAATTTATGATTAATCAAACATTTAAAAAAAAAATCCATGTTTAACTTTGTCATTGGCATTTCCACATTACTTTTTAAGTATTTGCTCTAGGAATTATAACATGTATTCTTCACTTTCCACACCATACTTAATAGTGATATTTTGCTGTTTTACATAAAATGTAAAGTTAAGATGAATTCTCAAATATAAAAGAACATGCCTTTAGAATCTTAAGGTCTGGGATTTCCCTAGTGTTCCAGTGGTTGAGAATCAGCCTTGCAATGCAGGGACACAGATTTGATCCCTGATCGGGGAACGAAGATCCCATATGACTCAGGGCAAGTAAACCCAAGCATAGCATGGAAAGATCCCACATACTGCAACTAAAACCCCACAAAGCCAAATAAGGAAATAATTCAAAAAAAGAGTCTTAAGAACATGCTATGCAAATAGTTGCCTTTAAATAGTAACACTTTTAAGGGCGTGGTGGTCTTACAACAGCTTCAGAGGCAGCTCAGGGTAGAGGAGGCTCACTCTGGCTAGATTTGTGGATGTGGCTTTTGTGTGATAGACCTGGAGAAGGCAGTGGCACCCCACTCCAGTACTCTTGCCCGGAGAATCACATGGATGGAGGAGCCTGGTGGGCTACAGTCCACTGGGTTGCAAAGAGTTGGACGCGACTGAGCGACTTCACTCTTTGTGTGATACACTGAACCACACGGTGTTTCCAACAGTAACTGCACTGTTGGAAACGTGAACAACTTGAACCGATAGGGATGAAGTTAGTTAAAAATAAAACAATGAAAAGAGGCTCTTGTACTTCTAAATATATTGGAGAGAAAGCACGCTGAGATATATACTATCTGCTTTATAATTTTGTCTAGGTTAGTCGTGGATAGAGCAATTAATTAAGATTAATTCTGAGAATGTCTTATATTTCACTTGGTGAAATTTACGTATTAAGGCACATTGTAAACCCGAATAATTTTGCAATTTAAAGTAGACCACACAGAAAAAGACATTGATTAATTCATTTGCAGAGAAACTATTTCAATTTCCTTAATAAGTGTTTTTACTAGGTCTTTATTACCAATATCTATAAATAATAATGGGCATGCTAGCTGTGATTATGAACATCAGAGCATGCATTTTAGAAGATTCAGAATTGGCTATTAGCATTTACTAATTTTGGTTGCTTAGAATCCTGCTCTGCCAGAAGCTACTAATCAGACACTTAATGAACAAAGCTGTCATATATCTTCTTGTGAAGATTAGAAATGCCCATCAATGCACTAAAATTAAAAAGGAAACAGTTACATATGGAATACTAATTATAAAACAGATTTTTTATTTCAATGAAAATGTTCACTGCCTCTTTGGGATACATCTGAAACATTTGCTGAAATCATTTTTTTCCTCCTGGTGGTGACAGCCAGGCTGTTGAAGTTCATGACATGTAATTTTCCAGACCTCCTTTAAAAAGGCTGCTAACTAATATCATTTGGATGTGGATCAAGGCATGTATGGATGCCACACACTCTACTCAAAGCTGCATAACAAATAAGATACTTTGCAAAAGTGTCCTTTGGCAATCCATGTTGTTGAAAGATGGTCAGTTATCTATATGAAATGATGAAGTGTAAGCCATAGTATAAGTTAAAATATTATGTCCATGTGCTGTCTCCCTGTGTGGAGAATACACCAAAGAACGTGGGCAATCAGTATGTATGGGTAATTCACACCGAACAATGCTTTTGATTTGAGAAAAATGCATACCCAAGAAGTCTGAATTATGGAGAGTGCCGCAAGTCTTTTCACTGAGCAGACGATTTGTATGAAAGTGTGTAGGATGTGTGTGTGTCTGGCTGTGTGCCCAGGCTCAGTTGCTCGGTCTGTCTGACTCCTCGCAGCCCCAGGGATTGTAGCCCGCAAGGCTCCTCTCTCCCTGGAGTTTTCCAGGCAAAGATACTGGAGTGGGTTGTCATTTCCTGCTCCAGGGGATCTTCCTGACCCAGGGATCAAACCCACGTTTCTTGTATCTCCTGCATTGACAGGTGGATTCTTTACCACTGTGCCACCTGGGAAGCCCCTGGGTATGTATTTTGTGGGATCAAATCCGGAAGGAGTTTCGTAAGAGGCGTCCCTTGTGTTGAATCTGGCCTCACCATAAGAATCTTGACTCTAGTTGTCATCTGATTCAATCCAAGAGATTCTATCAGGGTGTTTCAACTTGGCCCAGTTGACATTTGGGGCTTTCTTGATCTGGGGTGTCTTGTACATTCTAGGCTGTTCCATATCATCCTTGACCTCTACTTACTAGGTAGCTTGGTGGTAACAGCCAAGTGGAAAGTCCCCAGATACTGCCAGTTGATCCATGTGGGGGGTGGAGAGGTGTCAAAATTTTCCCTAGTTGAGAATCACTGGTCTATATATAAACTTGCTCTAAAGAAATGGTGTATAAGGACAATTAAACATTAAAAAGAAACACTGTACTTTAATTTGTATTTGATCAAAAAGTTAACTGGAATTTAGAAGATGATGCTGGTTAACTGCTGTAGTCAATATGAATATTTGAGCAAATATTGAAACTCAGTTGTTGCCACAGGACTAGAAAAAGCCAGTTTTCATTCCAGTCCCAAAGAAGGGCAATGCTGAAGAATGTTCAGATTACCACGCAATTACACTCATTTCATGTGCTAGCCAGGTAATGCTCAAAATCCTTCAAGCTAGGCTTTAGCAGTATGTGAACTGAGACCTTCCATATATACAAGTTACATTTAGAAAAGGCAGAGGAACCAGAGATCAAATTGCCAACATTCTTTGGATCATGCAGAAAGCAAGGGAATACCAGAAAAAACATCTGTTTGCTTCACTGGCTATGCTAAAGCCTTTGACTGTGTGCATCACAAAAAACTGGAAAATTCTTAAAGAGATGGGAATATCAGAACACTTTACCTGTCTCCTGAGAAATCTGTATGTAGTCAAGAAGCAACAGTTAGAACCGGACATGGAACATTGGACTGATTCAAAATTGGGAAAAGAGTGTGACAAGGTTGTATATTGTCACCTGGCTTATTGAATTTATATGCAGAGTACGTTATGCAAAGTGCCAGGCTGGATTAATCACAAGCTGGAATTAAGACTGCCAGGAGAAACATCAAGGCCTCAGATCTGAAGATGATACCACCCTTATGGCAAAAAGTGAAGAGGAACTAAAGAGCCTCTTGATGAGGGAGAAAGAGGAGAGTGAAAAAGCTGAGCTCAAATTCAGCATTCAAAAGCGAAGATCATGGCATCTGGTCCCATCACTTCATGGCAAATAGATGGGGAAAAAAATGGAAACAGTGACAGACTTTATTTTCTTGGGCTCCAAATTCACAGTGGACAGTGACTGCAACTATGAAATTAAAAGATGCTTGCTCCTTGGAAAGAAAGCTATGACAAATCTTGCCAGCATATTAAGAAGCAGAGACATCACTTTGCTGACAAAGGTCTGTGTTGTCAGAGCTATGATTTTCCAGTAGTCATGTATTGATGTGAGAGTTGGACCGTAAAGAAGGGTGAGCGCTGAGGAATTGATACTTTTGAACTGTGGTGTTGGAGAAGACTCTTAAGAGTCCCTTGGACTGCAAGGAGATCAGACAAATTAATCCTAAAGGAAATCAGTCCTGAATATTCATTGGAAGGACTGATGCTGAAGTTGAAGCTCCAATCCTTCGGCCACCTGATACAAAGAGCCGGCTCATTCTAAAAGACCCGGATGCTGGGAAAGATTGAAGGCAGGAAGAGAAGGGAGCAACAGAGGATGAGATGGTTGGATGGCATCATTGACTCAACGGACATGAGTTTGAGCAAACTCCAGGAGATAGTGAAGGACAGAGAAGCCTGGTGGCTGCAGTTGATGGAGTCGCAAAGAGTCGGACAGGACTCAAGACTGAACAACAACTCTGCTGCTGTCATATGAAGACATTCACTTGGCAGTATGTAAACAAGTGAACATGGTTGTCTACCAAGAAATCTTTCCTTGGCCAGCAGGTTACAATGGGACTAGCCTGTGGGTCTACGTTTACCAACCCTTGTCCTGGAACACCAACAATAGCTTTCATCTTTCAAGTTTTCTTCCTTTAGCATACATCTCTGCCTACCATGGTAATCACTATTCAAATTTCTGTTTCTACTTTCTATTTGGTTATAAATGAATATGTATCATTCATTTGCTTTTTTCCCCAGTGGCTCAGTGGTAAAGAATCTGCCTGTGATTCAGAAGATGCAGAAGACCTGGGTTCGATCCCTGGGTCGGGAAGATCCTCTGGAGCAGGGCTCAGCAACCCACTCCAGTGTTCTTGCCTGGAGAGTCCCATGGACAGAGGAGCCTGGTGGGCTCCAGTCTATGGGGCTGCACAGAGTTGGACATGACTGAAGGGGATGAGCATGTATGCATATATTATAAATAATAAATTGTTTAATTTCCTTTGGTTTTGAAGTTTGTAAAATTGTATTGCACTCTTATACAGGTTATTGTGGAAACATGGTAAATTATGAAAGCATTTTTAGGAGTTGTTATTGTTGAAGATACAGATTATTCAGTAGTGATTGCCTTCCTACATCTTTGCATTCTGCTTCTTTTTGTTGTTTAGTTTAGCTTAATTTTAATCCTTTAAGAAAAACTGAATAGTTTTTTACTAAGTATATTAGAAGAAGCAATGATCAGAATGTAATGGGATGGATTTTTTTTAGCATAAGACAGTAAACGCATGCTAAGTCACTTCAGTCGTGTCCGACTCTGTGCGACCCTATGGACAGCAGCCCACCAGGCTCCTCTGTCCATGGGGTTCTCCAGGCAAGAACACTGGAGTGGGTTGCTGGGCCCTGCTCCAGAGGATCTTCCCGATCCAGGGAAGATCAGTAAAAACTCATCTCAAAATATAATCAATTATACAAAGAAGTTCTATAATTAGTCAGAGATACAAACTTAGATTTTTATTCTTTTCATGCTCTCATTTTATTCCAGGCAAAAGTTAGGTCTTCTTTAACCATTTCAACTCAGTGTAATGAAGCATAAATCTAAAGAATGATGTATCACTACAGTATGTTGAAAGAATTAAAAGTGAATTCATAGCTGATTATCTTACTGGGATTCAGTTCACTCATAAGATACTCCTATATCAAAGCAGTGAAGGAGAGGAAAAACCCAAAGGATCAAATCCGGGCTCTTTTTATTTGTCTGTAGAGTTATTCAGCTTTCCCTCTTTTAGCCATTCACTCATGTCCTCTAGCCTAAAGTGCCTCTGTTTAGTACCAAATAAAGCTTATGGGTAGCAGCTGAAGCCATTGAAGTTCGCTTTTGGGAAACTGACTGTTCAGAACTGTATAACATTGAACACATGAACATAAATCTACCTCATGCATTTGTTGTCAAAATACGATATATAACTTCCATTTAGTTATAGCTAACTGCAAAAAGCAACACTACCAATGGGCAAATGTTATGCATTACCAAAGTGAAAACTTGTAAATCAGACGTAATGGATGTGAAAAATATGGGACCACAGTGGAGTGCTAACACTCTCTGAATGACAACTTTAAACAACTTCTCTAGATTGGCCTGTTGCCATAGGGTTAATAACAGTTCCATAACTATGGATGGGTAATTTTACAGCCTTTTCACATTCTGTCTGCTGCATTTAATGTGATTTCTGTTTTAGGGCTCTGATCTCCTGGCTGTGAATAAGTAATATGAATACATAAATAGATTTCAACAAAAGTATAAAATAGCATGTGGCAAATTGGAAGATTCATTGGGGGAGGGTTGGGGGTGTCATGCAGATTGTTAATGATTCTAAAAACAGTTTTCATTCAGCTAATTCACGTCTTGACTTACTTGTTTTCCAAAAGAGCTCACTGTGTAATCATTTCTTAAGATTTGCTTTTTTAAAATACTAGTCTTAGCAGAAGAAAGTAAAATAATTTACTTCCATGGGTCTAATTCTGAAATATTTCCAGACTAACTCAGAGACGAAGAGAAATATTGTTAGTACTTTTTAATAAAAAAAAATCTGCTTTTTTCTTTTTTTCCCCTTCTTTTCAGCAACAACAGAGTCAAGTATGTAGCTGTCTATATCGTGGCGTGTCAGCAATGCCCAGTGGCCTTACCGACTGGACGTTGCTGCTGAGCTGTGGCGTCACCGACTCAATGGACGCGAGTCTGAGCAAAGTCCGGGAGATGGTGAGGGACAGGGAGGCCTCACAGCTGCAGTCATGGGGTCACAGAGAGCTGGGCATGACTGAGCGACTGGACAGCAACAGATGTGACTCGAGGACATGAGAAGTGCTTTTTGGCCATAAAAAGTTTCTCTTTGTAAGCTGACTGATCTTTGACATTCTGTAGTTAGAAGTTCTTTGCTTAAGTTTTTGACATCTAGTGTCCTGGAAATGGAAACTTTAAGTAATCATTTATTTATTTTGGCCCATTCTTCTTTTTTTTTTTTTTTTAAATTTACTTATTTATTTTAATTGGAGGCTAATTACTTTTAAGTAGTCTTTTATAAAAATGAGCAATTAGCTTATTATGTGAGTTAGCTTTTAGAACAACATTCACAGCTGATTTATATTAAGTACTTTATATGTTCCAGGTATTCATGTCTTATCTCATTTGGTCCTCGCTTTAATATTATGAATGTGTTGATTACAGTATCCTATTTTTGCACGTAGGGAAAACTGACGTTCTAAGAGGTAAATAGTGTTGTTCAAGGTCAGAGAACTCATCGGGCAAAACCGAGGCTCCAATTCAAGTCTCTGACTCCAGTATTCATGTTCTTAAATGCTACACAGTGAGGTTAGGGAACTAGGGAAAGAAAAAATTGAAGCTAGGCACAGGTGGAAGCAGTGGCGTGGGCGATGGCCAGGAAGGGGCGAGCGAGGCTGCTGGAGGGCGAACCCGGCCTCTGCGTTGCTCTTTATCTTTGCTCTTTTATTTTTTTGGAAGAGAAGGCATGGACTGACAGCTCTGCCACTGAAGGTAGCAGAGCGTTCTGTGAGCTATAAATCTTAACTTGGTAGGCCATGAGATCAACTTAGTAGATTATGAGCAGCATTTGGTGTGGGAACTGGCAGTCTTAGGAGATTGTATTAAAATACGTCATAACCCATATGACAGGAGTTAATGTTAAGGACCAAAGCTCAGAAAAAGAGAATTTCCCAAAATGTTTACTCATAGAGATGTGATAACATATGCATGATAGTGGATATTGGTGAGGTCTTCTCAACATCCTTCCCACTCCTCCCCCATCATGTAGCAGGATGCACTTTGGGGAATTTATCACAGCTCCAGGGGCAGGAACTGATTAATTTAAGCAATTCATTGTAACTCTGCCCAGCATTCCCATCATAATTGTTTCAGGCTTCCAGGTCTAAGTCAAGAAGCTGAGAAAAAAAAAAAAAAAAAAAAAAGAATTGCCTAGAGGAAGAGTTATGTGGCCAGCATGTTAATAAAATCAAATAGAAAATAATAGAAAATACTAGAGTGCATTATAGGCATTGCTAGCAAGAACAGGCACTTTAAAATGTATGCTGTAGCCACTTATGAGTTGTTATGAGACAGAATATTAGTGGAAAGGAGTTATAAATGCAGCCTACTAGCTAGAAAGAGCTTTGTTCTTTTGCTCATTAGTCTCTTATCTGAATTTGTGGCATATATTTAATAATAATAGCTAATTAATGCCAGTAAGGTCTTTCTTTACATTATACCAGGGATGGTTCTAAAAACTTTTGCTATATTAATTTTTAAATCTTTACAGCAAGTCTTTAATCATAGGGACTCTTCTTAGTCCCATTTTACAGATGAAGAGATGAAGGACAAGAGAGATAAGTAACATGTCCAGTATACACAGCAAGTGTGAGGAGAAGCTGGGTTCAACACTGGTGCTTGACTCTGCAATCTATATTTATAACCACAATACTATACCAACCATCACTCGACTAAGGTGCCAATATTGTATGTATTAATTTTATATTAACAAGATTTACATTTAACTGTGAAACAAAGTAAAGAATAAACTGACTCACAGTTGGCAAAGCATTGAGACTGAGTTTCAGTGCTTGTGTGAGTTTTATTGAAAGAACATTATGGAATATGACTTTTTAGAGTTTGGGGTAAATAATAACACTTTAGCTGAGATAACACAATTACCTTTAGATAAGTAGTTTTTATTATTAGAATGAAGATAATGAAGTAACAATACAGAGGCATGTTTATTTCTCAGCTGTGGGGGGGGGTGTGTGTTAGTTACTCGGTCGTGTCCAACTCTTTGGGACCCCATGGACTGTAGCCCACCAGGCTCCTCAGTCCATGGAATTCTCCAGGCAAGAATATTGGAGTGGGTAGTCTTTTCCTTCTGCAGGAGATCTTCCTGACTCAGGAACCAAATGCATGTCTCTTGCATTATAGGCTGATCCTTTACCGTTTGAGCCATCAGGGAAGGCCTCAGCTGTTGGGTATGGAAATAGAAATGGTCAACATTGAGAAAATGTTGACTATTGTCAAGGTTTGGTCAGGAGGAACAACCAGCATGAGTGATATAGAATAAAGGGTTTATTATAGGCTTTAGATCTTACCATCTAGATCTTGGGACTTCCCTGGTGGCTCAGACTGTAAAATGGTAAAGTGTCTGACTACAGCGTGGGAGACCTGGGTTGGGAAGATCCCCTGGAGAAGGAAATGGTAACTCACTCCAGTACTCTTGCCTGGAAAATACCATGGACGGAGGAGCCTGGTAGGCTACAGTCTATGGGGTCACAAAGACTCGGACATGACTGAAAGACTTCACTTTCACTTAGCTCTTATAATTATGAGACCTAATGGATATGTCTAAGCAAGGATTCTTGAGTCTGGTGTTAGATCTGATGTTGCTGTGGGCCAGCCAGGCTGGCTGTTGGGGAGGAGAATAGGACATGAAGTAGGAGCAAGGGCATGCTAGAATCTAGTCTTTCATCGTCTCCAGCTCAATGAGATGGTGTGGGTGACCTGCAATAGAAGCTGGCATCCTTTGTCATAGAAGCACACACGGGCCTTCCTGGCGTGTGGAGAAGTGTAAGGAGGGAATCCCTGCAAGCCGGGACGCTGTAGGAGGGGGCTGGCTGTTACCTCCTAACGGTGAGATGAGCTTGCGACCCGTCAGCAGTAAGGCGCCTGAGCTGCTGCGCTGCCCGACACTCCTCCAGCGACCTTCAAGATGAGAGGGAAGGAAGAGAAAAAGGAGGGGAAGGGCGAGAAGGGGAGGAAGGCGCTGTTTCCTCACTTTCATTTTCAAAGAGTAATATCAAGCACATTTCTACTGGGGTCAGTCTCAGTTGGAGCCATACAGGAAGATTCTAGGAGCTGCTGATTTAGATTGGCTAAACCGATACAGTCCAATGTCTCTGGAGTTCTGGTCCGTAAACTTTGATTTTCTGTAAGCTATAGCCCCAAGAGACAACTTAAGGGCAAGACTTGAAAGTGAATGTTATTTCAAATGTGATTTTATCAAAGTATCAAAGTCAATGCAAATGCAAACCTGTTACAGGTCATCATACACATGGCTGTTCAGTCGCCCAGTCATGTCTGACTCTTTGCAACTCCGGGGACTGCAGGACGCCAGGCTCCCTGTCACTCATCCTCTCCCGGAGTTTGCCCAAGTTCGAGTCCATTGTGTCAGTAATGCCATCCAGCCATCTCATCCTCTGACCCCCTCTTCTCCTCCTGCCTTCAACCTTTCCCAGCATCAGGGACATTTCCAATGAGTTGGCTGTTCACATCAGGTGACCAAAATCCTGGAGCTTCAGTTTCAGCATCTGACCTTTCAGTGAGTATTCAGGATTGATTTCCTTTAAGACTGACTGCTTGGATCTCCTTGCAGCCCAAGGGACTCTCAGGAGTCTTCTCCAGCACCACAGTTTGAAGGCATCAGTTCTTTGGCACTTGGCCTTCTTTACAGTCCAGCTCTCACAACTGTGTGTGCCTACTGTGAAGACCATAGCCTCGACTATGCGGACCTTTGTCAGTAATGTCTTTGCTTTTCAACACGATGTCTGGTTCGTCACAGCTTTCCTGCCAGGCAGCAATCGTCTTCTGATTTCATGGCTGTAGTCACCACCTGCACATAGGCAGGGATTTTAGAGCCAAGAAGAGGAAATCTGTCACTGCTTCTGCCTTTTTCCCTTCTATTCGCCATAAAGTGATGGGGCTGGATGCCATGGTCTTGTGAGTAGTCGCTCAGTCATGTCTGACTCTTTGTGACCCCGTGGACTGTAGCCCACCGGGCTCCTCTGTCCATGGGATTCTCCGGGCAGGAATGCTGAAGTGGGTTGCCACTCCCTTCTCCAGGGGATGTTCCCAACCCAGGGTCAAACCCATGTCTCCTGCCTTGCAGGTGAATTCTTTACCGTTTCACCCACCAGGAAAGCCACAATCTTAGTTTTTTAAATATTTAATTTTAAGACATATTTTTCTCTCTCCTTCTTCACTTTTATCAAGAGGTTCTTTAGTTCCTCTTCACTTTCTGCCATTAATTAGAGTGGTGTCATCTGCATATCTGAAGTTGTTGATGTTTCGCCTGCCTATCTTGATTCCAGCTTGTAACTCATCCAGCCTGGCATTTCTCATGATGTGCTCAGCATATAGGGTAAACAAACAGGGTGACAACAGCCAGCCCTGTCGTACTTATTTCTCAATCCTGAACCAATCAGTTGTTCTACACAGGGTTCTAACTGTTTCTTCTTGACCTGTATACAGGTTTCTCAGAAGACAGGTTAGATGGTCTGGTAGTTCCATCTCTTTAAGAGCTTTCCACAGTTTATTGTGATCCACACAGTCAAAGGCTTTAGCATAGTCAATGAAACAGAGATAGAAGTTTTTCTGGAATTCCCTAACTTTCTCTGTGATCCAGTGAATGTTGGCAATTTGATTTCTGGTTCCTCTGCCTTTTCTAAACCCAGGTTGGATGCCTGGAAGTTCTTGATTGGTGTAATGCTGAAGTCTAGCATGCAAGATTTTAAGCATGACCTTATGACCGTGGGGGATGAGTGCAACTGTCTGATAGTTTGAAGTTGTTTAGTACTAGCCTTCTGGGAACTGGAATGAAGGTTGGCCTTTTCCAGTCCTGTGGCCTCTGCTGGGTCTTCCATATCTGCTGACATGTTGAGTGCAACACGTGTCATTATACATAGCTTGTACATATAGGCTTTCTCTCTTGCTTTTGTGTATCTATTATTTTTGATTTGTGGTTACCTTGGGGTTGTATATGTTGACCTATAATTACATCTGCTTGTTTTAAACAGGTAGTCATTTAAGTTCAAATACAATTTAAAAGATATAAATAATACCCTCCCCCCCACATTTTGTGTTTTTAATGTCTATTCTGCATCTTTATGTTTATCCTTTTCCTGGTTATTGTAGTTATAGTGGATTTTACAATTTTTCTGTCTTTTAATCTTCATACTAGCTTATTTAAGTGGTTGATCCTCAGCCTTTATTATATGTTTACTTTTGCTAGTGGGAATTTTCTTTTCCCATAGGTTCTTACTTCTTGATATAATCATTTCTTTTCTACTTAAGAAGACTCTTAACATTTCTTTCTGGGTAGATGTAGTTGATGAACTCTTAGTTTCTGTTTGTCTGAGAATTTCCTTACCTCTCCTCAATTCTAAATGATGCTCTTACTGTGTGAAGTATCCTAGGTTGCAGGTCTTCCCTTTCAGTGTTTTAAATGTCATGCCGCTCCCTTCTGACCTGCAAATGTTATGCAGAAAAGTCACCTGAGAGTCTTATGGGGCGTTCCTTTGCAGATGACTGTTTTCTCTTGTTGCCTTGAGATGCTCTTTAACTTTTACCATCTTAATTATTACATAATTACTTCTGCTTTATTGACTATGCCAAAGCCTTTGACTGTGTGGATCACAATATACTGTGGAAAATTCTGAAAGAGATGGGAATACCAGACCACCTAACCTGCCTCTTGAGAAATCTGTATGCAGGTCAGGAAGCAACAGTTAGAACTGGACATGGAACAACAGACTGGTTCCAAATAGGAAAAGGAGTACGTCAAGGCTGTATATTGTCCCCCTGCTTATTTAACTTATATGCAGAGTACATCATGAGAAACGCTGGACTGGAAGAAACACAAGCTGGAATCAAGATTGCTGGGAGAAATATCAATAACCTCAGATATGCAGATGACACCACCCTTATGGCAGAAAGTGAAGAGGAGCTAAAAAGCCTCTTGATGAAAGTGAAAGAGGAGAGCGAAAAAGTTAGCTTAAAGCTCAACATTCAGAAAACGAAGTCCAGTCCCATCACTTCATGGGAAATAGATGGGGAAACAGTGGAAACAGTGTCAGACTTTATTTTTTTCGGTTCCAAAATCACTGCAGATGGTGACCTCAGTCATGAAATTAAAAGATACTTACTCCTTGGAAGAAAAGTTATGACCAACCTAGATAGTATACTCAAAAGCAGAGACATTACTTTGCCGACTAAGGTCCCTCTAGTCAAGGCTATGGTTTTTCCTGTGGTCATGTATGGATGTGAGAGTTGGACTGTGAAGAAGGCTGAGCACCGAAGAATTGATGCTTTTGAAGTGTGGTGTTGGAGAAGACTCTTGAGAGTCCCTTGGACTGCAAGGAGATCCAACCAGTCCATTGTGAAGGAGATCAGTCCTGGGATTTCTTTGGAAGGAATGATGCTAAAGCTGAAATTCCAGTACTTTGGCCACCTCATGCGAAGAGTTGACTCATTGGAAAAGACTCTGATGCTGGGGCAGGAGGAGAAGGGGACAACCGAGGATGAGATGGCTGGATGGCATCACGGACTCGATGGATATGAGTCTGAGTGAACTCCGGGAGCTGGTGATGGACAGGGAGGCCTGGCATGCTGCGATTCATGGGGTCACAAGAGTCGGACACGACTGAGCGACTGAACTGAACTGATAGATTCAATATATGGGTTTCACAAAGTGCAGCCAGAGTGAGCATCCCTTGTATTCATCTGAGCATGTGGAAGGGTTGGGAAAATGGGAGCCATCTGTACCTTTTGTATTAAGTCCAGTGAAGTTGCGGACCAGGGAAATGGAATGGTCTGGAGGGCTGGTCCTATGAAAGATAGATGCAGCAGGCCCCAGCTGGGCACCAAATATGTGGTAGGAGTGTTCATACAGTTACCACTGAAACCTCATGAGGCTGGAAGGCTGGTATTGAAAGTGAATGGAAAGTCACTCAGTTGTGTTTGACTCTTTGTGACCCATGACCCATACAGTCCATGGAATTCTCCAGGCCAGAATACTGGAGTGACTAGCTGTTCCCTTCTCCAGGAGATCTTCCTAACCCAGGGATCGAACCCAGGGATGAAACCCAGGTCTCCTACATTGCAGGCAGATTCTTTATCAGCTGAGCCACTAGGAAAGCCCAGGAGGCTGGCATAATCATCCCCATTTTATGGCTGAGATTAATGAAGCTCTGAGAATTGAAGCAATTTTTTTCCCCTCAAGGGCACAGAGTTATTAGGGGGAGGAGACCAAGACTGAAAGTGGTCCTTAGTTGAGTGTTCCAGATTAAGGGTGCTGTGTTCTCACATGGAGATGGGGATCCAAGGGCACCATTGGGGTGTTCTACCAGTTCTACAGAACCTGGGTGCCTTTTAGGCTCGTCCAGTTGCAGGGCTCCAAGTTTGGCCTGCATTGGTCACTTATTTTCACAATAATATTGCCTAATAAGCCACCAAAAACTCAAAATAGCATTTATTTTGGTTCATGCATCTGTTGCTTGGTTTGATGATTGGCTCACCTCAGCCAGGTTTGGCTGGGCATCATCCGAAGCCCAAGTAAGGTGTCTGTCCCGTGTGTCTGAATCTCCCTGGACTAGTGGCCCCATTGGACCATGTTCTTCTCATCGTGATGCAGAGGTACAAGGGAACAGTCTCCACCACACAGGTTTATTCAAGTCTTTGCTTGTATCATGTTGCTAATATTGTTACTGAGTCCAAGCTCACTGCTCACTGCATGACAGGCCAATAAATCAGGAGATGAGGTGTTGAGGCAAGCAATAATGACTTTTCTTGGAAAGCTGGCAGACAAAGAAGAAGGCCGACTAATGTCTCAAAATAACCATCTTATCAGGGTCTGGATGCCAGTTTCTTTTATAGAACATGTTGTAGTCGTTGTGCAGGTTGGAAAAGAATTTCCAGACATGAGACAGAATGAGAGGAGAATAAAGTCTATTAGAGTGGGAGATGCCCTTGGAATAGAGGGCCAGCTCAAGGGACAGCTGACTGCTTTTGTGGGCTAGTAGCCAATTTTTATAGCCTCAAAACAGAAAATTCCTACCGGAATGATGGCATTAGGTGATTGGTTAAGATGCTATAGGATGAGTAATAGGGTGGTTATTTTACCTAATATGGGGTCTGGCTGGTTTAGATCCAGAGGCTTATGGCAATAGTTGCTATGGGGCATGATCAGTTCCAGAGATTTTTATCCTGTGATAAAAATCCTTGGTACAGGAACAGAGTAGAGGAGGTGAGTAAGTAAAGTAAAAAGGTCATTAATCTTGCAAATATCCCCTGGAATGACCAGCCTTGGGAAGGGGATGTGTCAATTTCCTTTTTCTTGCAGCCATTCACACTTGCAACCAGTGGGTAGACAGGGTCATGATGTTCCCCTGAACAAAAGCACTCTGGTTTAGCATTCAGTTAGAGGGACAGGTTCCCTGAGGCAAGCCATTATGTATAGACAGTATTCTTTTATTGAAAAAAAGCAACAGGAAGCAAAGGTTAAAGTAAAAGAAACAGATCCAACATATAGTCAGATTTTATTCTTTCTTGTAACTACATCCTAATGAATCAAACAAGTTACTTGACCAGGCTCAAAGTCAAGGGATGGGGAAGTTTATTCCCACTCTACTCTAAGGATCTGCATGCTGCTGCTGCTGCTGCTAAGTCGCTTCAGTCGTGTCTGACTCTGTGCGACCCCATAGATGGCAGCCCACCAGGCTCTGCCGTCCCTGGCATTCTCCAGGCAAGAACACTGGAGTGGGTTGCCATTTCCTTCTCCAGTGCATGAAAGTGAAAAGTGAAAGTGAAGTCGCTCAGTCATGTCCAACTCTTTGTGACCCCATGGACTGCAGCCTACCAGGCTCCTCCGTCCATGGGATTCTCCAGGCAAGAGTACTGGAGTGGGGTGCCATCGCCTTCTGTGAAGGATCTGCATAACCATATAGCAAAAAGTGTGGCTATGGGAGGGGTAAAGATTTGAAGCCAATAATTCAGTCAACCATATCCCTTTTAAAAAATTTCCTTGGCTTGAATTGGGATTCCCTGATAGCTTAGTTGGTAAAGAATCCACCTGCAATGCAGGAGACCCTGGTTTGATTCCTAGGCCAGGAAAATCCACTGGAGAAGGGAAGGGAAAAGCTACCTGCTCCAGCATTCTTGGTCCTCCCTGGTAACTCAGCTGGTAGAGAATCTGCCTGCAATGTGGGAGACCTGGGTTCGATCCCTAGGTTGTGAAGATCCTCTGGAGAAGGGAAAGGCTACCCACTCCAGTATTCTGGCCTGGAAAATTCCCTGGACTGTATAGTCCATGGGGTTGCAAAGAGTTGGACACGACTGAGCAACTTTCACTTTCTTTGGCTTGAATTCCATCCAGTCCTCTCATGGTATTCCCCAGATATGCATATTGTCTGAGATCACTGTACCCAAAACAGTGATCATGCATCCACTTTTTGGTTAATTCTGTGGGTCCTAAATTCAGGGTGTGACATATACAAGGCCTTGTGCAAGGCGCTGAGACTACAGGAATGCTTCCCTCGTCTTGTGTCCAGCTAAGGGCACATTCCCCAAACTGCCTTCCAACTTTCTGTCCAGAGCTCGACCAGCATGGAGGTCCTCTGAGATCACTATTAATCTCTGCCATATAGGTATAGAACACTATAGGTTAAACTGAAATATTAATTGCTTTTCTTCCTTTCCAAGATGATCACTGAATTGTTGATATCTCTTTGCTTGGAGAAAAGCGTCACCAGTCTCAGTGAGAGGCATCCAGTGCTATGACATTGGCTGGTAGATGCCCATCGGCTTGGTGCTTCTTTGCACAGAGTAGGTAGTTGGTCAGTCATCAGTCTTTGTGAATTGAGTCTGTGTCAGACATGTAGGATGGACTGATGTAAATCAGAGCACATCCCACTCTTCCCCCCTTAACACATACCTGAAAGCCCTCTAATGATTGTTGTTTAGTTGCCAAGTCGTGTCTGACTCTCTTTGTGATCCCATGGACTGTAGCCCACCAGGCTCATCTGTCCATGGGATTTCCCAGGCAAGAATACTAGAGTGAGTTGCTATTTCCATCTCCAGGGGATCTTCCTGACCCAGGGATCAATCCTGCACCTCCTGCATTGGATTCTTTACCACTGAACCACCAGGGAAGCCTCATCTCTAGTGATGCCCCATTGCAATTAGAATACTCTCTCCTTGTTGCAGTTCACAGGGCAGTTCCTACTCAGGGGCCCTGCTTTCTACCGCTGTCCCCCTGGCCCACTCTGCTCTGGCCACAGCAGCCTTTTGTGTGTTTCCTGAACATGCCAAGTTTGTTTCTGGTTTGCATTTGCTGTTCTCTCAATAAATAGAAAGCTTCCCCCGACCCCAGATCTTCCCTCCTGGAATGATCGCCAGCCCCTATAGTCATTAAGGTTTCTGCTCAGAGGAACCTTCCTCTACCATCCTTTTTAAAGCCTCCATGCAAGCTGCTTTCTATTTCATAACTCTTATTTTCTCATAGCTTTTGTTTTCTTTGTGGCATTTATTGCCATCTTGGGCTTCCCTGGTGACTCAGACGGTAAAGAGTCACCTGCAATGTGGGAGACCTGGGTTCAATTCCTAGGTTGGGAAGATCCCTTGGAGGAGGGCATGGCAACCCACTCCAGTATTCTTGCCTGGAGAATCCCCTTGAACAGAGGAGCCTGGTGGGCTATGATCCATGGGGTCACAAAGAGTCAGACACAGCTAAGCACACATACAAGCACATTGCCGTCTCAAATTATCTTACTTATCTCTTTGCTTACTTGCCCCTGACAGAGGAGCCTGGTGGGCTACGATCCATGGGGTCACAAAGAGTCAGACACAGCTAAGCACACACACAAGCACATTGCTGTCTCAAATTATCTTACTTATCTCTTTGCTTACTTGCCCCCTCTTCACCTGCTGCCTTAGGAATGTGTGCTCAGTGAGGCCAGCTCCAGTGCCTTGCAGCAGTGTGTTTGTTACAAGGAAAGCACTCAGTCACATTTGTTGGAAAGCTACTGCACGAACACATGGGTGAATGAAAGGCTGAATAAACGAGTTGTCTTTGGATAAACTGGTCTCGCATTTGGCTGCATTTGGAAGGGGAAGACTTACACCTTCAGTTTAGAGGACAAGGGGAAGCCTGACAAAAACTGAGAAGGTGGCTCTATGCACTATGCTTCTCATTTGACCCTTTGTCCACCTTGGGGATGACAGGCTTTGGCTCCCAAGACCCTTCCCTGAGCCACCTTCTGTCGATGGAAGCCTAGATTGCTGCAGTCTATCTCCTAACAGGAAAAGAGCGAGGAGTGTGTAGATTTCCTTCTGCAGGTCTATGGGGAAAGGGGTGAGGGTGGGAGGACAGATGAGGTTGTCACAGGGCATGATGTCCTGAATGAAATGCACTCGGTCTGACCTTCAGTTTAGAGGACAAGGGGAAGCCTGACAAAAACTGAGAAGGTGGCTCTATGCACTGTGCTTCTCATTTGACCCTTTGTCCACCTTGGGGATGACAGGCTTTGGCTCCCAAGACCCTTCCCTGAGCCACCTTCCGTCGATGGAAGCCTAGATTGCTGCAGCAGTCTTTGTTTCCTAACAGGAAAAGTGAGGAGCGTGTAGATTTCCTTCTGCAGATCTATGGGGAAAGGGGTGAGGGTGGGAGGACAGATGAGGTTGTCACAGGGCATGATGTCCTGAATGAAATGCACTCGGTCTCTCTGGGACAAGCTCTCCAAATCTTGCTTCCGTGACTACGCTACCACCAGACAATCGTTGACAGCTGTTGCTGATTAAAACATCTCCAACTGTGCAATCAGAATTGCGCTATTGAGATGCTAAGTGTAGACAGACACAGCCTTTAGGAATGGCTTAAACAGAATCCCTTGGAGTGATTGCTAGCCTTATTAATATATATAACTGGAAGCCACTTCGCAGTCATGAGCGAATCATTCTACAGAGCACCATGTAGGTGGGAGACAGGTTCGAGGATTTGCCTTTATCAGACCAGATGGTGGAGGCTCAGGGCCCTGTTTCTCTGTGCCCTGTAATTCTCCAACAAGAGTTGTCAGGCAGTCTAACTTTTCAGTGACCCCCTTGAAATGTACACCCGTCGTTCTGGGGATTCCCTTTCCTGGCCAGTCCCTCTGCCACTCCTGTCCAGAGGGACAGCATCCTTCCCGTTTCCTTCCTCTTTATCACACATGTGGGTGCCTGATTAACAGTGCTCTGCAGAGGTGTTTCCTGGTGACGATGGTGTCAGATGTCATTACTGCCTCAGTCTGAACAGGTAGATCAGGGCCGCAGTCCTGGACCCATTGTCCCTAAATTGGAAAAAGCTCAGAAACCCAAAATATAACTCACTTGGCAGCAAAACCTACCCTGAGCTGAACTCCTTTGGTGGCAAAACTTGACTTAAACTGATATGAGGCTGTGTATAGTCTTTACTTGTACCAATTAGAAGGAAACACCATACTTTTTGCTTTAGAAATACTGTGTTTGGTTATGGGGTGCTGATGTAGACTTTGTTGAAGGTGTTACATAAATGAGTGTATGGGCCAAATTAGCTTTCCAACAGATGATCCATTCTGAGTTCTGAAATATATTTGGCCCTGAGGGTTTTGCATAAGGGATTATCAATCTGTAGTGGGGATGGGAAAGGGACGAAGAAACCACAGTATCAGTGGGATGATGGAGCAAAGAGTTGCCTTCCTTTTCAATCTAGGAAAGAGCATCTCCATGAGCTCATCACTGGCTTCTTTGTAGTCGCTGCCACTTCTGTTCTATGTAGGTTCGAGCAAGTCTGCATTTTCAGACAAGATGGTTCTCTGTTCCTTTTCAGTGGTGGGCTTTGGGATGGATCCGGACCTTCAGTTGGATATCATCACTGAGCTCGACCTTGTGAACACCACTCTTGGGGTCACGCAGGTATCCGGACTGCACAACACCAGCAAAGCATTTTTATTTCAAGGTAAAGGCATCTCTCTCCTTTGCATGGGGTCAGGACTTGGGGAGGAATTTGGGGTCTGCCTGGGGTGTGTTACTCTGGAGGGTATTTGTTGGGCGATCATCTCTGTTACTTCTCCTATGTTATTGCCATGAGGAATGTTCAGAGATGCTGAGGGTGCTTAGATATTTGAGGGGTGTTCTGAGGGTGTAAGGGGGGCAGTAGTGGTCATGGTGATGGAATATTTGGCTTGGCAGTGATATATATCCCAGGGGATTTTAATGGGGGATCTGAAGTGGAATGAATTTGTAAAGTCCTTGAAAGCCACTGACCACTCATATTTTTTTCACAGGATATTTTTTCTACTGCTATCCATATGTTTACCTATATCTATTAATGTATCTATTCCTATTCTTCTATCTGCATCTCTCATTAATCAATGGACCATGCACACAGAGGGTATTTTATGGCTGCAGTGTTTTAGGGGTACAGCTTACTTGGTTCTGCCTGCTATAAATCTGACTACAATTCGTTAAATTGTTCAACAAGCATTCATCAGGGGAGTATAGTGCACTTCTTAAAAGCCTGAGCTCTGGAGCCTGACTGCTTAGAATCAGATTCCAACCCTATCATTTACTGACTTTGCGGCGCTGGACAATTCCTTAGCCTGACTCTGCCTATGTCCTCATCTGAAATAACAGCACCTGCATCATGGGACTATTACAGTGATTGAGGAATGAATCCATTAGAGTGGTTCAAACAGTGCCTGATAACACAGCAAATTCCCAGGAAGTACTAGCTGTTATTATGGAACCCTTACTGTGTACCAGGCACCATGCTAATAGTGGGATTATTAACAGGAGGGGGAACACATGTATATCTGTGGCGGATTCATGTTGCTGTATGGCAAAACCAATACAATATTGTAAAGTAATTAACCTCCAATTAAAATAAATAAATTTATATTAAAAAAAGAAGAATAAATAAATAGAGTGAGGGAAACACCCATTGCACAAGTAATTATTGACTTCCAGTGGCTATACTTATCTTGAGGGAGATATATAGGTTGCCAAATAAGAGTATACAGGGAGATCTGATTTAATGGATGTGGGGAGATGGTAGTGGTCAGGGAAAGGCTACCCTGAAAAAGTTATGGGTCAGCAGAAGTGTGGAAAATGAATAGAAAGCCTGGTGTAGGAAGAGGTGGGGGCTCAGAACATTCTGGGCAGTAATGGTGTGTATGAAGGTCTTAAGGGAGAAACCAACAGAAAGACATTTAGTATGGCTAAGGTGGTGAGCGGCTGGAGAGGTTGGCAGGGACTAGGTCACAGGGGCCCTGTAGGCAGAACTGACATTCAGCTGATGTCCATGGGCTTGGTGTGCTGATGCTTTACGGCCAGTGTCCATTCTGATAGGTGGGGGGCCATGTGCTTGTTAACTATTTCAAATATTACCCAGGCCCTTGTTAGTTTTTTGCTTTACTCTCAGATCAGTGGGGGCCTTTGATGAGTTGAAGCAGGGGAGTGATCTGATCAGATGTAGCAGTCAGACAGCCTGGATATTCCTATACAGAAATGCCTAGCAGGCTTCTTTGAACCAAGCCTTTTGTGAAGATAACAAAAGGATTATTTTAGAATGACTGAACCAACATTATGGGATGATATATATATCCTGTGCAGAGAACTTCAGTCTTTTAAATAATATACAGCACATCTACAGATCCTATATAGTAATATATAACAAGGCTACAGATATGTTAATTTCCATTCACTCTTAGGAATCAGTGAGGCAAATAGATTGGGCATGCTTAAGAACAGACAGACTGGGTTAGGTTTCTCTTTGCATTGTGCAAGATCTGTTCACTTACTATTGAGAGACCATCCCACTCTTGATTTGAGAGGCGATTCTGACACTTTGTCAACAGAGTTGTTATGGAAGCCTTGCTCTTCTCTACACTTCATGAAAGCAATAGTCTTTCTATCTAAATACCCCTACATCCCTATGGCCAAGTATTGTGGATGGTAGATAGTAGGTGACGAAGAAACATTTTGAACTGCATTAAAATTTCCTCTGTCCAATGTGTTCTTTGAAAGGCTTGCTGCCTGCTTTATACACTAATCTAGTCATTTACTCACTTATTTATTCCCTAGGCTAGATCTCTGCTCTCTAATTTGTGTGTTCTCTGCTTCTGGGATGTCTACCATGCTCCAACAACAGGGAGAGATTTCCAGCTTCTTTGGTGGGAAGAATAACTGTTATCATGGGAGTTTGACTGAGGAGGGCTTTCACTAATTAGGGCCCTTGTGATTGCATTACTTGGATAATCCATGATAATCTCTCCATCTCAGGATCTGTAAAGTCCATTTGGCATGTAAGGTAACATATTTCATATATTTTGGCAATCAGGACATTGACATTTTTAGGGAACTATTATTTGCTTACCACAATGTCTGCCCACTGGCCCCTTATATTTCTGACTTCTACTGGGATGGCTGAGGGGATCCCTGAATTACAATTCTGATCTCTTCAAAGCGCCCTCTGGTTGATTGAATATTCTGACCGTTTTGATCTTTCAGAAGTACTAGCAAAAAGTGGTTTAGCTACATCCTTGGCTTCCTCCCAGAGCAGACTTTCCTGACAGTGAATTTCTTAATTTTATTGTCTTTTCAATCTGGATAGGCTGGGAATTTTCTATACAATCAGTCCTGGTTCCTTTTTGCTAAACAGCTCTTCGCTTTATCTTTTTCCTCTCACTTTTTTTCTGTATGCAGCAAAGAGAAACCAGGCTGCACCTTCAACACTGGAAATCAGAAGTAAAAAATAGACTTTAAAGGGCTAAAATCAATGTGTTGGCAGAGCTGTGTTCCTTGTATAGCCAGTATAGGCTAATCAGTTTATTGTTTTTCCAGCTTCCAGCAGCTGCTACGTCCCTTAACTTGTGGCTACATAGCTTCAGCCTCTGTTTCTGTTTCACATTTCTTTTTTTCTGTTTCTGTCACGCTTTCTTCTCTTGTACTGACTCTTCTGCTCCTTCTTTTTCCCTCTTACAAGGACCCTTGTGGGTCCTTTTCCCTATATTGGGCCCACCTGGATAATCTAGGATAATTTCTTCATTTTAAGATTCATAACTCTGTCACATTTGCAAAGGCTTATGCTGTGTAAAGTAATATATTTATAGGTTTTGGGGATTAAGATGTAGAGATCTTTTGAGTGTAGGGATTTAATTTTGTCTATCGTAGGATGACTACTCACTGTTGGGCAGAAATATGAGCAATAGGATATTTCCAGAATACTCCAGATAAGTCCCTCTTTCTAGTGCATCATTGTCCAACAGAAATATAAGTAAGGAAGTCATATCTTTGATTTCAGTTTTTGTAGTAGCCATATGAAACATGTAAAAATCAAGTGAAATTGATTTTAGCTATACATTTATTTAACCCAACATATGAAAAATATTATCATTTCAACATATGGTCAATACAAAAAATTGTTACTATTTTACATTTTTTCAAAGTAAAAAATCTCATCTATAATTTATAGTTGCAGTATACAGTAGATTTGCCAAGTTATTCCATACATAATTTTAAGTATCATTAAAAAATTTAACAGCTTTGTTAAGATGTAATTGGGTTATAATAAACTGTGCATATTCTAACTGTATAGTTTATTAATTTTGATATATGAAAACACCAAACTATCATCACAATCAAGATAATGAACATAGCTATCACCCCCAAAGTTTCTTCTTTTTAAAATAATCTCTCCTTTCTGTATTTCAGCCTCTACCCTCACGTAACTACTAATCTGCTTTCTGTCAATATACAGTAGTTTGCATTTTCTAGGAATTTTATTTGAATAGAATTATACAGTGTCTCCTTACCGCCACTGTTCCTGACCTTCAACGTGGGACAGCTCCTCTAGGCCCTCCCTGCGCAGCCACCGATCCTTGGGTTGCTCCTCCCGGCCGCCGGCCCTGGCCTTGGGTGCGAGGTGGCTCCTCCCAGCTGCCGCCCCTGGCCTCAGGCTCGTGGTGGCTCCCCGGGGTCACCGCCCCTGGCCTCAAGCTCGAGGTGGCTTCTCCCCATTGCTGCTGACCTCGGATGCGGGGTGTCTCCTCCCGGCCGCCACTGGTCTCGGATGTGGCGTGTCTCCTCCCGGCTGCCACTGGCCTCGGATGCGGGGTAGCTCCACCCAGCTGCTGCCCTGACTTTGGACACCGGGTGTCTCCTCCCAGCCGCCACTGGCCTCGGACGTGAGGCAGCTTCTCCCAGCCGCCGCCCTGACCTCGGACGCGGGGTGTCTCCTCCAGGCCGCAACTGGCCTCGGACGCAGGGTAGCTCCTCTCGGGTGCCGCCCCGACCTCAGCACAGGGTAGCTCCGCTCCGCCGTTCCTGCGCCGACGCAGCCTGGCACTCTAGGCTGCTGCCCCCGACCTCGGACGTGGGGCAGCTCCTCCCATGGTCAACAAAAGAGTCCGAAATGCAGTACTTGGATGCAATCTCAAAAATGACAGAATGATCTCTGTTCGTCTCCAAGGCAAACCATTCAATATCACAGTTTTCCAAGTCTATGCGCCAACCGGTAATGCTGAAGAAGCTGAAGTTGAACGGTTTTATGAAGACCTACAAGACCTTTTAGAACTAACACCCAAAAAAGATGTCCTTTTCATTATAGGGGACTGGAATGCTAATGTAGGAAGTCAAGAAACACCTGAAGTAACAGGCAAATTTGGCCTTGGAATGCAGAATGAAGCAGGGAAAAGACTAATAGAGTTTTGCCAAGAAAATGCACTGGTCATAGCANGATCCAACCAGTCCATTCTGAAGGAGATCAACCCTGGGATTTCTTTGGAAGGAATGATGCTAAAGCTGAAACTCCAGTACTTTGGCCACCTCATGCGAAGAGTTGACTCATTGGAAAAGACTCTGACGCTGGGAGGGATTGGGGGCAGGAGGAGAAGGGGATGACCGAGGATGAGATGGTTGGATGGCATCACTGACTCGATGGACGTGAGTCTGAGTGATCTCCGGGAGATGGTGATGAACAGGGAGGCCTGGCATGCTGCGATTCATGGGGTCGCAAAGAGTCGGACATGACTAAGCGACTGAACTGAACTGAACTGATACAGTGTCTGCTCATTTTGGGAGAATCTAAATTCTTTCATCTGTCATAGTTATTTCAAGACTTGTAATAACATGTAAAGTGCTTTTCTTATAGCCAGTATATATAGAAGGGTCTTTTTTTTTTTTTAAACCAGTATGTCAGTCTCTCTTTATCAAGGTTAGTTAGGCCATTTATATTAATATGATTATTGATATGTGGTTTAGTTGCTAAGTCGTGTCTGACTCTTGCGCTCCAATGGACTGTAGCCTTCCAGGCTCCTCTGTCCATGAGATTGTCCAGGCAAGAATACTGGAATGGGTTGCCATTTCCTTCTCCAGGGGATCTTCCCGACCCAGGGATTGAACCCAGGTCTGCTGCGTTGCAGGCAGATTCTTTACCCACTGAGCTACAAGTGAAGTCCGATTATTGACATGGTCATACTTAAATCTGTTTTCGTTGTTTGTTTTCTACCTGTCTATTTCTTTTTTCCCCCTTTTTCTGGCTTCTTTTAGATTAATTGAAAATTTCTTATGATTTCTTTTTTAATCTCTTTTCTTGGTTTACTCTTTGTTTCACTATTTTAGTGTTGTCTTAGGGTTTATAGTCTACATCTTTAAATGATGACAGTGTACCTTCAGGGGATACAATTTAATGTGTATAATAAGAATATTTTGATGGTATACTTCCCTTCCCTGACACTGTACTATTGTTGTTCTACATTTTGCCTTATGTTATAAACTCCATACTACATTGTTGTTACTTTTGTTAGTCAATTATCTTTTGAACATATTTAGATAATAAGAAAATCAATCACGTATTAACTCATATTTAGTTACTATTTCCTGTGTTCTCTTGCATGGATTCTTATTTCAATCTGGTTTCATTTTTATCCTGCCTAAAGGACTTTGTTCAACATTTCTTACAGTGCAGGTAATGAATTCTTTCAGGTTTTGTATATCTAAAGAAGTCTTAATTTTTTAAAACTATTTTTGCTGGGTGTAGAATCTTGGGTTGGCAGTTTTATTTCTTTCAGTCCTTTAAAGATGTTGATCCACAATCGTCTCACTTGTACTGTTTTCAATGAGAAATCTTTCATCATCCTATCTTTATTCCTCTGTAGGTAATGTAACTATGCTCCTTGCTTTTAATGCTTTCTCTTATCACTGTTGCTGCTGCTGCTAAGTTGCTTCAGTTGTGTCCAACTCTGTGCGACCCCATAGACAGCAGCCCACCAGGCTCTGCCATCCCTGGGATTCTCCAGGCGAGAACACTGGAGTGGGTTTCCATTTCCTTCTCCAATGCATGAAAGTGAAAAGTGAAAGT
>SJYT01017916.1:0-12533 GCA_006410635.1 Cephalophus harveyi | reverse complement strand
AGCTCAACTGGAATTCCATCACCTCCACGAGTAGGAGGTAGAAGTTTTTCTCTGACTCCATAGGCTGGATTTTAAGCATTTTGTAAACAGTCTCACAAACTTTTCCATGGAGCTTATTAGCACATGGTATTATATTGCCTTGTTTACATGTTGCCCATCTATGTGGATTCATTACAAGTATGATCTGCATGTTATTAATATTTGGTTCTACTACTAACTCCAAAACAAGCTGTCAATAAACTTCTTTCTGCTAGAACTGAAAATTCCATTTCTTTAAAAACACAAAGTATTTTATCAAGAGTGAGGAGAATGGTAACTGGAAAGAGTTTTGCTGGGAGTTAATAAAATATTGAATAAAGTCAATGCTGCTTTCCTAGAGAAATTGTTCTCATCTTCAATTTGCATATCTTGACTCTCGAAGATCTTCAAACACCTTGGTTACACATTTGTTGACTGAAGACAATTTTTCATATACAAAGAGGCCTTTGGGACAAAATCTGAACTAAATCAGTGGTAGTCACCAGCCATTCATTACAGAGACATGGATATAAGTCCGTCTCACATGGAATGTCACATAACAAAGTCTGAGTTTTTAAAAAGGCACACTATTTAAGTGAATGGTCTTATGTTTAAGAAATACATTTTAAAATTATTTAAATGTTTGGATTTAATTGTATTAATTTAAATTTTATTAAATCTAATTTATTACTTTATAGTGAAACAAAGTATTCAGACATTTTAAAATAATCACTTCTTGTCACTTGAAAAATGTGCAAATACCTTTTTATCTATAGACAACAGACTGCTTTGAATTCCAGCATGTAGCACCCCCATGCACACATATGTCCCTGTCTGTGTGCGCCTGTCTAGTGTGAACTCCTGCTGACTCTATTTGTAAATGAAATTAAATGGGGGAAACACAGGAGGGAGGAACATAAATAAATCCAAATCATTACAACTCATGAGAGGTACTTGGTGTTATCCCTAAATCAATGGGATGTTCTTAATATTCTTAACCGATGAAGGTTCCCAAAAGAATGAAAAAAAGATTTTTGAAAAAAAATAAAAGAATTATTAACATTTAAGCACCTCCCAAAAGATGCTTATCAATATACACACTATATACACACATGAGCAGATTTTCATGTCTAAAAACTACCTACATTATCTAAAACTCAACTTATTACGATGTTCCCAACAACTTACGAGACAGTGTGGATGGCAGACATAGTTCAAACATAACTGACAACCATCCACACCCATCATGCCTCTTGCCCTTTAAAGCAGGAGAACCTGCCTATATATCAGTCATTCATCATCCATGGAAATGAGCTGCGCCAATATGGTGTGTTTGCTACAACGACTGGACCCTCTCCTTCCACTTTCTCTTTGCCCCACCCTATTTCATTCTTTTTAAAAAATATTTACTTGGCTGCACCGAGTCTCAGTTGCAGCACATGGGATCTAGTTTTCTGACCAGGGATGACACCTAGGTCCCCTGCTCTGGGAGGATGGAGTCTTAGCCTCGGGACCACCAGGGAAGGCCTCCCTCTTTCATTTTTTCAGCTGCTTTTCTTCTGATCTTGTCTCAGTCTAACTTTGAACCCTTGTTTGCATGATATCCTCCTATTCCAATTTTAGGACACTTGCTGGTCTTCAAAGCATTTCCTGACTGAATGTCCAGGTAACATTTAAGCACCTCCCAAAGGATGCTTATCAATATACACACTATATACACACATGAGCAGATTTTCGTGTCTAAAAACTACCTACATTATCTAAAACTCAACTTATTATGATGTTCCCAACAACTTAGGAGACAGTGTGGATGGCAAACATAGTTCAAACATAACTGACAACCATCCACACCCATCATGCCTCTTGCCCTTTAAAGCAGGAGAACCTGCCTATATATCAGTCACTCGTCATCCATGGAAATGAGCTGAGCCAATATGGTGTGTTTGCTACAACGACTGGACCCTCTCCTTCCACTTTCTCTTTGCCCCATCCTATTTCATTCTTTTTAAAAAATATTTACTTGGCTGCACCGAGTCTCAGTTGCAGCACATGGGATCTAGATTTCTGACCAGGGATGACATCTAGGTCCCCTGCCCTGGGAGGATGGAGTCTTAGCCTCGGGACCACCAGGGAAGGCCTCCCTCTTTCATTTTTTCAACTGCTTTTCTTCTGATCTTTTCTCAGTCTAACTTTGAACGCTTGTTTGCATGATATCCTCCTATTCCAATTTTAGGACACTTGCTGGTCTTCAAAGCATTTCCTGACTGAATGTCCAGGCCCAGGTCAGGGCACCCAGTGGACTGCAGACTGTCCCGCAGTCACTGGTGGGTCCTGAACTGACCACGCCCATTCTTCTCCCGTCAGTTCCACCTCCTTGCTGTCAGGGAGCAAGCAGTCTGCCTTAAACCCAAGTTCACTGGACCAGTAGGAAAAGTTTGGGACAGTGCTTCTGTCTGCTGATTTATGGGAGTGAATTCTCAACTTTATACCTATGAGATCTGGCATCATCATGAACAAAGCTGAATTTCTTGGCTTCATTATATGAAAACTGTACAAAGCACTGTAATAAGGAATGAGAAAGGCATGATTTATGACCCTCCACGTACAGGAGATTTAATTCTGCCTTTTGCTCAATGGCCTATCCATTGTGCAGGCAAAGTCAATACCAATAATGAAATGTAGACTGAAGAGCTAAATCAATTCAATAAAATGCAATAGAAAGACTAGAGGACTGAGTAAATTTGGAAAGGCTGGTGCCTGCAAGATTAGTATTTGGACAACAGGTAATTACAAAAATCAATGCCTGTATATGAAAACATGACAGGCAGCCATCTGTCATGAAGGGAGAACCACTACTAATGGTTTAGGCTTGAATTCGGATGAGAGGACAATATAGATTTATGCAAAGTCCTGAGTGTGTACGCACTGAGATGTGTACACACCTGAGTGTGTGTGTGTGTGTGTGTGTGTGTGCGCGCGCGCGCATGAGCACGCACTTGTACTCCCTGGGTGACTGAAGGAGAGATGAAGGGAAACTCCATGTGGCTCACTCTGCATTTTACTTAGGCCTCCTGCATCTGCCCAGCTCCTCTGGCTCATTTTTACTAACTCTGATCTCGTTTTGTCAGGCTGTATGCTACATTACCCTTTCCTTCCTTGTCATCACAGTCTCCCAGGTACCCCAGGCACCATTATCATGAGGTCCTGGCCATGTCTGCAGCCTTTAGGAGGTGGAGCAGAGGAACAAATTCCACTTGAACCACAGGTCTAAGAACGAGGTGTCAGGAGAATCTCCAGGCAGTAAGAAGTGATACAGGCAACCTCAAGGGCACCTACAGCAAAATTAAAAACTGATCACAGGTACACACAACCTACACATACATGTGCATGCATGCTTAGTCATGTCCTACTCCTTGCGGCTCTATGGACTATAGCCCTCCAGGCTCCTTTGTCCACGGATTCGTCCAGGCAAGAATACTAGAGTGGTTTGCATGCCCTCCTCCAGGGGATTTTCCCAACCCAGGGATTAAACCCCCATCTCTTGTGTCTGCTGCATGACAGGCAGACACCATTCTTCACCATTGCACCGAGAAGCTAAGCTGTATATGCATATGTAAGATAAAACAGTATCTTAAGTGTCTAACTGTGCTCCTGGCCAAAGATGTATATGAATGAATGAATACGTCACCACTTAGCAGTTTGCATCCATTAAGTCACTGAGTTCCTATAAGGACTCTAGAGGGGAGGGATCAGCATCTCTGTTTTAAAGATAAGAAAGGAGCCTTGAGTGGACAGTTCTGCTCAAGGAGACATAGCTGGTGAGCAGGGAAGTGATGTTGGACGATGTATCTTTCTGACACTGGTGAGTGTGCTGGTCACCCCCCCTCACACCACCGCTTTGTCTCCCACAGAACCCAGGATGCTTCTAATGTGACCACATACAAGTCCACGCTGGGCACCACTGCTATGAAGTTTCAAGGCTGGTCATGGCTCACATAGACAGAGGCAATGACTTTGAACTTGCCCAGGTAATGGCGTCTGCATGGACCACATGACGGTCTTGTTTGATGTTTGGCCTCTGACAGCTCTGTCCCTTCTGCTCACATCCGAGCAAGCTGACAACAAAGCTCTGATGCCTCCTTCTTTGGTACCAGGAAGTTCAAACCATAGAAATCCTGTCCCCAGGTAAGAACCCCATCCCAGGGCAGGCCATATCTACCGCCTAATCCCCTAGGCATCCTTTCCTGAGCGCTCCACTCACGTTCAGTCCCACGTGGAAGCCGCTATGCTCGGCTACATAAGCCTCATTATGTGAGTAACCGGCCTTTTCATACCCTCACGGGGGGTGTGCTGTCCTCAGTCTTGACATCAGAACCAACTCTGGCGACGAGCCTGTCCTGCTGCTGTGGCTGCCACAATATCTGTGAATCCACTTTATGCCCATCAAGGGATGAGATTCTCTCATGGCCTCTAGAGAAACCCTCAAAGTTATATCTTTGCACAATGATGGCATGTGATCCCTCAATCGGAAATCTCTCCTTCATTTTAAATGGTTATTTTGTTTTCTACTAAAGGCTGAGAATGACTAAGAGAACTGCCATGTGGGACAAGAGCCACATAATTTAATTTATCCTCAGATCATTTTAATAGTATTTTTTGACATTCATATTAAAAAAAATTAAAATAGTAAAAAAAATCTATCTTAGATGAACAATAACTTCTTTTATCTCAGCTTTGGCATGACTGATACTTGGTACTGGATAATTCTTTGTCCAGGCTGCCCTTCCATTACTGAATGTTTTGCAAGCATTCTTTGTAATTGAACAGGACCATATGGTGCCTGTTGGGGACAGATCCTCCATTTTTTTCCACCTGCTTCTTTGTAGAAAAACTTTAGCCAAAGAATAAATTTAATCAGAGAAGTGAGAAAATGCAGAAAGGAAAACCGCCAAGTGAGACAAAATAATAGTTTAGCCATTTAACATAGTCAAGGACCTTGAGTTCCTCCTCAAGAGCTATACATAATATTCTGAGTCACATCCTCTGAGCTGTTTTGCAGATACTAAAACCCCTGCCAGGTGGAAGGCATTGATTGCACAATGCCCAGACTGTAGCCATGACATAAGTTGCTCTATCTTACACAATTCCAAGAACTGACCTCAAGGAAATAAGAACAAACCGACCCTGGAACTGAAGATGAACTGTACTTAAAATAATCAAGATGGTGCTGATCAGATCACTGCATGACCAATTTCACGATGACTGTCACAACAGACTGTGCTGTTTCTGCATATAACCCCCCTCTCCAAACTGTAACCCTAGAAATCCCCCTTTAAAGCTCCTGCTTCCTGGTCAGCAGTTGGGAGCTGGTTTTTGGACATGAGTCCACCTTCTCCCAGGTTGCCAGTCTCCTGAATAAAGCAAACCTTCTTTCTTGCCAACACTTGTCTCTTGAGTACTGACTTTTCAGAGGTGAGCAGCCCAGTCTGAGTTGGGTAACACATGACTGCCACCCGCTAAATGCTAATGGCATACCACAAATTTTTTCAATTCTGACAACCAAAGATGGCTCCAGATGTTGTGACATGTCCCTTGGGAGGCAAAATTACACCTGGTTGCGAATCACCACCTTATATACATTCCACAAAGAAATAGGACTTTTCTGATAAGAAAAAGCATGGGTCAAGCCCTTTGTAGTCCAAGGGGAAGAGAAACAAAAAAGAAAAAGATGAAAAGCTGCTAGTGTATACACATCCCAATGAAAGCAAGCACCATCTATAATAAATTGCAATTATATCTTCAAATCTCTGCTTTCCACCCTTAAACTAATTTAGTCTTATCTCTCAAATTCCTTACATGCTATGGAGATGACTCTTAACAGTTTATAAAATCTTTCTTAAAAATCTGATTACTCAGCTGCTCATATGCAAATGCTTGTCCCTTGTCTAAAAAAACAAATCAGAGTTGGCTGTGCTGACCACTGTGATTTTCCAGAAATATCACATACCACAATTTGTGCACTTTGAAGTATTCCAAAAATTTTGAGCATGTTAACAATTGTTTACATGATGAACACAGAGAAAAGATTCTTTAATGGAACGCATATATGTGTATCATATCCACTGGTACATTTGCAAATGGTTCAGAAAGTTTGGTTATAACACAAAGCTGGTTTATTGCCTGAAATTTCCCTCTTATCAATGAGTTTTCCAGGAAGACAGATGATACCATAAACTGATGTAGCAATCTTGATGTAATTTGAGGAGAACATGAAGATGCTTTGTATTTCTTTAGAATTTAGGAGCAGAGATGACTCCAGAGGTGGATTGAGAAGAAAAATGCAAATTATATCAAAAGTTTAGCATTTGATACTCTCATCTCTGTGGATATTGGTGTATATCCTTGGTCCTCTATCCCTTCAGTATTCAAATATTAAAAAAGAAGAATGTATATACAGGCATGCCAAACACTTAGATGAAAAGTGTAGATCTAAGTTTTGATAGCATAACTTTAAGCTTCAAATTTTTTTTCCCCATTCAACAGTACTCTGAACACCTAAGTGATGATGAATCTGACACCAGTCATTCACGATTCCAAGTAGTGCTTACCTCGGCTTTAATTTTGTTGTCTCCAAAACAGAGGTGCTGTAAATAGGCTGCAGCATTAGACTGGACTGAAGGAAACTGATGTTGCAACATCTGTATCACTTCAGGTAGCTCCGGGTCTCTCCATCCAAATTCTCTGAACAAAAGGAAAGCAGGAGAACATGAGAGAAATCCTGCAACTGGTAGCCTGTGGTCAACTCATCTATGTAACACCTGTGAGAGTTTACATGGGAATATTTCACAAATGAATTGTCCTGGTTTTCTTACACATCTTGTTGCTTAGTCGCTAAGTTGTGTCCAACTATTTGCGATCCCCCTCCCCCAGGACTGCAGCACGCCAGGCTCTTATGTACTTCACTATCTCCCAGAGTTTGCTCACATTCATGTCCACAGAGCCAGTGATACTACCTAACCATCTCATCCTCTTATATTTCTTACACATGCATTGGAGGAGGCAATGGCAGCCCACTCCAGTACTCTTGCCTGGAAAATCCCATGGACTGAGGAGCCTGGTAGGCTGCAGTCCATGGGGTCGCTACGAGGCGGACGCAACTGAGCAACTTCACTTTCACTTTTCACTTTCCTGCATTGGAGAAGGAAATGGCAACCCACTCCAGTGTTCTTGCCTGGAGAATCCGAGGGACGGGGGAGCCTGGTGGGCTGGTGTCTATGGGATCGCACAGAGTTGGACATGACTGATTGACTTAAAAAAGGATTTGAAAAGATTTCCTTGAGCAAATGGTTTTTAAGTGTATATATATACACACACACACACATACACATCTGGGGCTTCCCAGGTGGTACAACAGTAAAGAATCAGCCCATCAAAGCAGGAGATGAAAGAGACATAGGTTCAAGCCCTGGGTCAGGAAGATCCCCTGGAGTAGGAAATGGCAAACTACTCAAATATTCTTGCCTGGAAAATTCCATGGACAGAGGAGGCTAGCAGGCTGCAGTCCATGGGGTTGTTAAAGAGTCAGACACAACTAAGCATGCATGCACATAAACTTATATAATCTTAAATGTATCACTGAAGTTACCATGTTTATGAAGACTGAAAAAAAAAAAAGGACTTAAAATGGCACGATCTTATTAATATAGACATTTTTCATTTGGACCTCAGTGGATAATTTACAAGATCACATTTATTTTCCAAAATATTATTTCAATAGTCTTGTGCAGGCATAGCATTGAGTTAAATTATCAGATAAGAGAAAATATAACTGAATGAGTCCAACCTAAAATGTCCTGATACCAGTTATGCCATATGTGTTATATTTATGGTTAATATTGCTATTATCATAATCTCTTCTTTTAAAAACATACAGATTCCCTAGAACAATTTTCTGAGGATAAAAGTATAGTAACAAGAAGCCTTCATAAAAGGAAATTATTTATTTAAAATATTAGGTTTATTCAAACAAATTTTATGCATGGTGCATTCTTTTTCTATATCCTCTCGTTTATATCTGAGCTACTCCAAGAAGCTAGTTGTTTATTTAATTTTGAGAAACATGCTCCTGGATACTTAAATCCTTTATAAAACACAAGGGTGACTGTACCATTATGCATATGAATACTCTTTCATGAAATTCACCAACTCAACCAGTTAGAGCAGCAATCCCCAACCTTTCTGGCACCAGGGATTGCTTTCATGAAAGACAATTTTTCCATGGATCGGGGTGGGGCGGGGCAGTGGTGGGTGGATTTGGGATGATTCAAGCACATTACCTTTATTGTGCACTTTATTTGTATTATTACATCAGTTCCACCTCAGATCATCAGGCATCAGATCCTGGAGGTTGGGGACCCTTAAGTTAGACCATGATACTGACATGGTTGGATGTAAGGATTTCATTTCTGAAGCAGTGAATCAATTTTTAACAGAGAAATAAGAAAGCAACCCGTGAGGCCACAGATGAAAACCTGACCCCTTGAACCACAAAAGGCTACTATTTATCTGAAGGATAGGTTGGAAGAGACTTGAGACAGCTTGGCAGCACCCACTTGACTCCCAGAAAACAACTCAAAAGCGTACATCCTATTGATGCCAGGTCAGTGCTGTCATCTCGGAAGAGGAGTCATGAAAAATGGGACAGAAATGGAGCAGACAAAGGTTAAAAGTTTCCTCGTAGATTCTAACCTGTTCTCTTTATCTTTTCTTTATCACGCCTGGTAGAGGTTGTCAAGTAAATCTTGAAGCATGTTGGTGCTACCTTACTGCTATCGAAGACAATGTGGAATAGGATTCCTTTTGAATTGGCTCAGTTCTTAAAGGACTGGATGGTGTGAGGAGCACCTTTGCTACAAAACATACTCAAATGGTTGCTGATAATGGACCAACTATTGGATCTTCTTCAGCTAGGTGAGCACAGTAAAAAACAATTATGGATGAAAACATAAAAAAAATCAGCAAAAGAACAGCACAAGGAGAGACACTGGGTCATAGAAGGCTGACAGATTCAGGGAAGGTGTGCATTCAGCGAGGATCGCTATGATGCAGGAAGGGGGTTACCCAGGCAGGGGGCGGTGGAAACGAAGCTGGAAAGCAAGGTTGGTGTGAGATCGCGAAGAGCTTTGCACTTCAGTACAAAACATCTGCGCCTGGTCTGTGGTCAGAATTGAGAAAGAAATCTAAGGAAATTTAGATGTGTTCAGACTTATAGAACAGACATCTTAAGTAATACTGCGAGTGTGGACTAAAAGTCAGTGCCGAGGTTCCCTGTTCACACGGGGGCATGCTTTAAGCCTTAAGCCTTATGTAGTTTCTTTTCACTTCATGGGGGAGGAAATTAATAGACCTAGAGATGTTCATAAACTTAAGAGATGGAGCAGAAATAAAATTCTGGCCATCTGCTTTTGAATAGATATAATCATATAACAATGATGCCTACTGTTATTGCTGTCTTGAAATAAAGTCTAAAAGTCTAAAAAATAAATACACTTAAAACTGCATCCCCAGGGGACATCTGACAAGGTCAGAAGACAGTTTTGGTTGTCACAACTGGAAGACGCTATTGACATCCAGGGAGCAGACCCAGGAATCCTGCTCAACATCCTATATTGCACAGACAATTCCCTATGACAAAGAATTATCTGCCCCAAAATATCACTAGAGCCAAGACTGAGATACCCTGGTCTAAACATTTTCTGTTATTTGATCATTTAAAAAAAATTATTGTAGTATAGCTGCTTTATGATCTTATGTTAGTATCTGCTATACAGCAAAATGAATCAGCCATATGTATACACATTATCTCCTCTTTTTTGGATTTCCTTCCCATTTAGGTTACCACAGAACACTGAATAGAGTTCCTTGGGCTATACAGTAGGTTGTCATTAGTTATCTGTTCAGTTATAAAAAGGAATGGAATTGTGATATTTGCAGAGACATGGATGGGCCTTAGAGACTGTCATATAGAATGAAGTAAGTCAGAAAGAAAAAAATGAATATCATATATTAACATATATATTTGAATTCTAGAAACCAAAATGATACAGATGAACTCATTTGAAAAGTAGAAATATTTGATCATTTTTTGTTGAGCAGGTTATAAATCTCTTATTTCTTGATTACTGCAGTAGAAGAGGCACAGGATTTGGCATCCAAATAATTAAGAAAGAGTGCAGAACTTAAACATATGGCTTTCTCCCTTCTAGATTACAAATATATATAGGAGAGTTCCTCAGTGCTTGCTGGTATTGGTTTCCATGGATCAAATATAGAGAATAATGCTGTCTATTTCATAGAACTTCTTTTTAAAAGACAGCATAAAATATGAAAGTGAAAGTGCTGGGCAAACTATTAAAAGCTAGATGTGTGTGTGCATGCTAGGTCACTTCAGTCATGTTTGACTCCGCGTGACCGACTGTAGCCCACCAGGCTCCTCTGTCCATGGGATTCTCCAGGCAAGAATACTGGAGTGGGTTGCTATGCCCTCCTCCAGGGGATCTTCCTGACTCTGGGATGGAACCCACAACTCTTAACTCTCCTGCTTTGGCAGAAGGGTTCTTTTACCACTAGCGCCACCTGGGAAGCCCCAAAAGGTAGGTATATACTGCAGGTATATACTGCTGCTGCTGCTGCCAAGTCGCTTCAGTTGGTGTATACTACTAATTGTTATTCTAAGACTTATAAGGGGTGCAAACACACACACACACACATATTTAAACTTTATGTAATACCACTTTTTTAAAAAATAAACTTTTACTGTTGTACATTATACTTATTGGAAGGAATCTAAGTGTAAGAAGAGACACTGTTTTAGCCTGCAGTAAAAACTGTACATTAAAATGTGCCATTTTGGAAAATATTTTTCCACCTAACCCCTTCAGAGGCAAAGTCTTAACTCAAGAAGAGTTCTTTGTACGCAGAGTTGGTTCAAATCCTGCTCCACTATGAATTATCCTCTTCTATGCATCTTGCTTGCTGCTGATCCACCACTGGCTGGCATAAATATCCATGGAGTTCAACTGTTACAGTGAGATAATAATTCCTACCTTAGAGTATTACGGGATGATTAGAATTAATATATATGAACCCCTTAGAGCAATGTCTGGCACAGTGTGGGCCCTCCAGAAATGTCAGTTATTACATATAACTAGACGAAGAAAAGAAGAATAGAAAATAAGAACCATCTACAATTTTCCACAGAAGCCCAGCTCATATCTCTCATTTGTTACTGAGCTTCACTTTAGAAATGTTTATGGAGCTGGAGAATATGTAAATGTAACCTTTCCTCCATTAAAACTTGTCACACAGACCAACAATATTGTGACTTGGTCCTCACTCTTATAAGGACTCTCTGAGTTGTTAAAATTACAAGGCACTTAGCACACAGCGAAACAGCAAACAGTCTGAAATTTGTTACCATGTTAGGCTGGCACCGCAACCAAAGAGTTGATGTCCTGTCACAACATTTTTATCAAGTTTACTTCCATGTTAAAAAGAGCCCCAGGACAATCAAGAGTCTTCGGGAATTCACACTGAGATTTTCAGCAAAGCTTTATGTCAGAGGGACAGAGTTCAATTTGATTGCAAGGTCAATAAACTCCATGGGAAGCCAGGCTATGGATATTAATTAAATCTATGAAACTCTCAGCCATTTATAATCATTTGAACTCTAACTAAAAGTTTTAAAGACCATATTGGCTTTCCTTTACCATCCAGAGACCACAAGGTGAGACATTTTGTTTTTTGACTTTGTCTTGTTTATAGGATAAGAGTGAAGAGGCCACAGGGCCAGTGGTCACAAGAGTAAGTTAGATGGAAAGATTTCTTTGTTTTACAAAATGGAGGTATCTTCATGCTTGTTGATAGATAAGAACTTATCCAATGATAAATACTGAGAACCATGAATATTTCCATTTTCATCCCTGAACAGTGTGTCACCAAACAAAAAGCTTCTCTATATGGTTAATCGCTACAAAGCAGAGACATCACTTTGTCAACAAAGGTCTGTATAATCAAACCTATGATTTTTCCCATAGTCATGTATGGAATTGAGAATTGGACCATAAAGATAGCTGAGCGCTTTCGAAATGTGGTTCTGGAGGACTCTTGAGAGTCCCTTGGACAGCAAGGAGATCAGACCAGTCCATCCTAAAGGAAATCAACACTGAATATTCATTGGAAGGACTGATGCTGAAGCTGATGCTCTAATACTTTGGCCACTTGATGCAAAGAGCTGACCCACTGGAAAAGACCCTGGTGCTGGGAAAGACTGAAGGCAAAAGGAGAAGGGGGCAGCAAAAGATGAGACAGTATTACAGACTCAATGGACATGAATTTGAGCAAACTCTGGGAGATAGTGGAGGACAGAAAAGTCTGGCATGCTGCAGTCCATGGGGTCAGCTTATTTCAGCAAGGCCAGTAGCCATCAGGAGAAGGCAATGGCACTCCACTTCAGT
>SJYT01017912.1:318544-343095 GCA_006410635.1 Cephalophus harveyi | reverse complement strand
GAAGAAGGCTTTCTTATCTCTTCTTGCTATTCTTTGGAACTCTGCATTCAGGTGCTTATATCTTTCCTTTTCTCCTTTGCTTTTCGCCTCTCTTCTTTTCACAGCTATTTGTAAGGCCTCCCCAGACAGCCATTTTGCTTTTTTGCATTTCTTTTCCATGGGGATGGTCTTGATCCCTGTCTCCCGTACAATGTCACGAACCTCATTCCATAGTTCTTCAGGCACTCTATCTATCAGATCTAGGCCCTTAAATCTATTCCTCACTTCCACTGTATAATCATAAGGGATTTGATTTAGGTCATACCTGAATGGTCTAGTGGTTTTCCCTACTTTCTTCAATTTGAGTCTGAATTTGGCAATAAGGAGTTCATGATCTGAGCCACAGTCAGCTCCTGGTCTTGTTTTTGTTGACTGTATAGAGCTTCTCCATCTTTGGCTGCATAGAATATAATCAATCTGATTTCGGTGTTGACCATCTGGTGATGTCCACGTGTAGAGTCTTCTCTTGTGTTGTTGGAAGAGGGTGTTTGCTATGACCAGTTCATTTTCTTGGCAAAACTCTATTAGTCTTTGCCCTGCTTCATTCCGCATTCCAAGGCCAAATTTGCCTGTTACTCCAGGTGTTTCTTAACTTCCTTCGTAGGAAAATATAATAAGAATAATTCAGTGGATAAGGTAGCATAAAGAGATCTTTAAGTGGGTGTTCTGGAGACAAGAGGTAGGATTTCTATTTTAGAGGGATCAATTGACCTATAAAAGGATGCTCAAGAGCTGGGAGGCAGAAATCTTAACCCTCTACCAGTGGGTAGCAGAATATTGGGATAATAACTGAATGGGCTGAGGCAGAAAATAGCAATTTAGAGGATCATTGAATTAGAATGCCAGATAGGGAGACTGAGGCAGAACATTCCATACATACAAATGGAATTGAGACAGCAGGGGAAAATCAGAAAAAAATATTGTGCACACAGGTTTGGGGAGGGTGTCCTAAGTGCCAGATACCAGGTGGATGTTTAAGGCTTCAGGATTCACTTCCCAGTACTCACTATGGTGGACCCGAGGCTAGTAAGCCATCTGCCTTAGTCAGGCTGGCTCAAGAATCAGGGAGGCCAAATTTACAAATGAAAGGCAGCCATCATTCCAACTGCAATGCCCCAGGAAAGACCGGGTCTAGCCAAATGAGGAGAGCCATCCAGCTGTGTAGTGGAAATAGCAAGGCAAGTCTGTGCCCTGAGTTACAGCCCGTATGTAAAGGTCCTGGAAGAAGGGAATGCAAAAATCCACCATGGAAGATGAACATGAGGGTCTTATACTCAGACTCACTAAGCAGGTCTTAGTGTTGTATGTGGAATCATGGTATTTAAGAGCTGTGTGAACTTGAGAAAGCAGCTTTGGCCTTCTAGACCCACTTTGTTTTGATAATTGCTGCTTATTGTGTGTGTGTGTGTGTGTGTGTGTGTCTTAGTTGCTCAGTTGTGTCCCATTCTTTGCGATCCTATGGAGAGATGACCAAATGCCAAGCTCTGCTAAGCACCTTACATGCACTATTTTATTTCAACTCCATAATAATATATAAAAGAGAAAACTTTCATTTTTGCCAATCCTCAGGTGAAGCCAGTGAGGGTTAGAGAAGATGTTTCCCTGAAAGAAGGCTGGAACTTGGTTTTCAGTCTGGGACTGTTTGACTCTAGATCTTGAGATCTTAGTTACCATACTTTACGGCAGAATCAACTTTGTAATACTTCTTCTTCCGGCATGTAAAGTGCCTACTGACATCTCACATATAGTAGGTTGTCAGGTTGTTTTTGCTGTATGAGCTTTAAAAATTACATATTTGGGTTGAGAATCAAGGTCAGAATTGCAGACACCAGTAAGTGCTGCCAGGTTTGTACACGTGGTTAAACTATGAGTGCTTTCTGCAGGCTGCTGTTCTTTCTTCTCTATGCCAGGGTTTCTCAACAGCAGAGATATTGACATATAAATTCTTTATTGTGGGAAGACTGTCCTGTGCGTTTAGGACTTTGGTAGCGTTACTGACTTCTACCTTCTAGATGACAGTGACACCCACCCCCACCTCTGGTGGTGGCTATAAACAAATGTCTCCCAACATTGTCAAATGTCACCCGGAGGCAGCAAGTCACCCAAGTTGAGAATAACTGTTCCTAATACATAGCTCTCCCTTTAGTGTCGGAATAGAAGGCAGCCCGAGCAGGTTTCTGTTAAGGGAAGAGCTGGCACGATAGGGAGAATGGTTTGTCATCACAGTGTAAACCAGCTCCTTTGAGAACTCTGGGCTGCTCCAGCATTAATAGTGCTGGGAGTGGTATGGAGCCTGGGTAGCCTCATGTGAGTTCAAAACCCAGCTTCACCATTTTCCAGCTCTGAAAACCTGGACGTGTTTCCTAGTCTCTCAGAGCTTCAGTTTTCTCCCCTACAAGATAAGGATAACAGCAGGATTTATCTCAAGAAGTAGAGGAGCCTGGCGAGCTGCAGCCCACGGGGGCGCAAAGTCACCGAGAGACTAAGCGCGGCACGGCACAATCTGTAAAGCGGACACACTGATGGGGCTGAGCTCATAGACAGGTTTATTTTCATTGATTTTATATTATACTGGAGTACACTTGACTTACCATGCTGTGTTGTTTTGTTTATTTATTTATTCACTCATTTGGCTGTGCAGGGTCTTACTTGAAGCATGTGGGATCTTCAACTTTAATTGCAGCACGTGGGACCGTTAATTGCAGCAAAAGCAAGCTCTTGGTTGCTGCGTGAGGGATCTAGTTCCTGACCAGGGATTGAACCCAGGCCCCCTGCATCACAAGCATGGAGTCTTAGCCACTGGACCACCAGGGAAGTCCCTACACTGATTTCACCTTAGGAAAGCACGGTATTAAAAAATAATAGGCTAAATGAATGCTATTATTCTTAACAATGCCTGACTTTATTATATAATCTGTTGCGTTTTTTTCCCTGCCAATGGGGCTGGAGATGTAACTTGACAGTAAGCTCTTTTTTTAAAAAAAAATTATTTAGAAGAATATTTATTTATAATTTATTTATTTTTAATTGGAGGGACAGTAAGATCTTTTGAATGGGGCCTTGTCTAAATTGTTTACTGCTGAATCTCCAATACCTGGGGCAGTGCTTGGAACAAAATAGGTGCTCAGTAAACATTTGATGAACTAATAAATATATAGAATAATGAAGAATAATTTAATGCAATATTCTAAAAAGTCCCAATGCTGTCGGTGTCATTAAGCCTTCATTGTTTCAAGAACAGTGACTGTCATTGAGTGCCATGGGAGGAAAAATAATACTTCAAGGAGTAAGAAAAAGTGGGATCTATATACCAGTTAGCTTTCTAAACTAGTTGAAAGGTAATTTGAATTTGAACATTGATTTATCTAGCCTTCCTCTTACCTGAACACAAGGCAGATTTTCACTGAAGTGTTCACATCCAGGAACAGGGAAATAATGAGCTGCTTGATGAAATGTCACTGCATGAAACAGAGCAGTGCTGGTCCCATGAAGAATGCCTTTCTCCCCTGGGCAGGATGGGCTCAGCTGTATTGACCAAAAGAGGGGAACAAAGGGATGGCAGGGGAGGAGGGGCTGGTGCACAGCCAGGAAAAGAAAGGCTTCCTTGAGGATCTGAGCAGAGTTTGTAGGGAAGATCACCTCTGACCCGGGCTTTCACCAGTGTTGACAGAGGGATCCACACAAGCAGGGGCGGAGAGACAGTCTGGTAACTACATTCATACATTGCCAGCACAGAGTATAAATCATACTTCTGAAACCCTACCTCCTAGGTATACAGTGTTATTTTCATGTTACTTTATATTTAACCTCTTTAAACTCTAGTTTACTTATCTAACAGATGGGGAAAATAATACAATATCCTTCATAAGATCATTGTAAGCATTACATGAGATAAATGCATAAAATCATTTGGCATGGTTCCTGGCACACAGTAAGTACAAAACACAAGCGGCTGTTTTTATTGATGTTATTATTATACTTGAGTTTGCATCCTAGGAGACAAAACAGCATAAACTAGGGGTATAAATAGGCTATAAATACAGAAGTTAGAAGCCGGCTGTTTTTGAGAAAATGTAAAGGGATATTTGGCTGGGAAAGTAGGTATGAATCAGCTTGATGAAGATGGGGAATGTGATTCTTAAGATTTGGGGCTTTAATGACAGAGTGAGAAAATAAGAGATATATTTTATTTTATGTCAGTCAGAAGGCTTGTTTAGGCATGAAGTGGCCTTTCAGTCCACATAAACCGATTGCTCATACAGGTGATCTGGTCCAAATTCTGTCTGAGGAGGAAGTGTTGCTTATGGCAGGATTTATTCCCTAGCCAATCTTCTCCATTTTCCTGCCAAAATGAGGACCTCTCTCATTGTGTGATGGAGAGAGAACGCCACGTGTAATTAGAGGGAGTGAGTGGAGAGGAAGGAGATGGGGGCGAGCGCGCAGCGGTGCTGGCGGAAGGCTCCCAGGAACAGGAGGTGATGCGCTGTGACAGAGGCCTCTGTATGCTGTTTCTTCAACGTTGAACGGCTATGTTTCCCAGCATTTTCAGATCTGCCCCTGCCTTCCTTGGGCATTTGGCAGCAGGGAATGGAAGCTGCCTTATTTGGGCTGGGGATGAGGAGTTGGGGGACGGGGAGGTATAGGGCAAGGAGGGGCTGCAGACAGGGATGTGGTGAGATTCAGAGCTCAGAGTCATTTTCACCGAGGAGGGTACCACCCTCACACAGCTACTGCCTGCACCGGGGGCTGAGGCCATCCTTGCTTAGGAGGCATATTCACTGCGTCCAGTTAAATTCAAATCAGGTGAATATTTGAACACCAGCAACGTGCCCAACTCTGCTAGTCTCTTCTGGGACAGAAATAGGATAAAACACTATCCCTACTCTCAAGGGATTCACACTCTAGGGGAGGCAATTAGACAAACACATACCACACACACACACACAAACACACACACACACACATAATACCCACCCCAGAAAGTAAGGTGCAAAGGGATTTTAAAAGAGCCAGAATTTATTCAGGTTTGATGAGCATAGCAGCATAGTTATTACAGTCCACCTTCTCTCCTAATAATCTAACTACAATAGAAGTAAATTATTAAAATTTGACTAAAATATCTTAGCCACTTGAACACTAAGTAAGTTAAATTTGTATAATCTTTGGATCAAAGAGAAAATCAAAAGGCAGACCACAAACCATGTAGAAAGTCATACAAAGCATAGCAGGGAAAGTCCAAATCACAAATGACTTCACAATTAAAGAAGACAGTAAAAAAACAAAAAAAAGACAGTTCTTATCTAGAGGAATTAAGGAGGAAAAAAAGAAGTAAAGCTAAGATCACAGAAACTTCATATAGGAAATTAGTAAAGGTAAAACCTGATATTAATGAAATAGAATGCAAAATTATTTTTTTAAAAAGATATATCAGCATGTAAATGGTTCATTGAAAAGGCAATTGGAAGCCTTCTTGTTAGCCTAAATAAGAATAAACTGAGGGATCAAATTATGCTCAAAAAATTAAAATAGTAAAGTGGTAACACAAATGCAAATTTTGTAAGCCTGGATCAAAAGGATGTTTCCTGTGAATCTGTAAATCATTATAATTGACCTCAAAGAAATAGAAAATATGAATAAACCAAGTCTAGTAAAAGTGATAAGACTTATGATTAAGTAGCTATCACTAAAATAGACACCAGAAAAAATGAGTACCCTTAAAATTTTTTCAGTGCTCCTTGAAATATGCTACTTCCTAGAAAATACATTATCTCAACTTTCTTTTATGAAGCCACCAGGGCTTTAAAGCAAAATCTAGATTTAATGCTGATTAGGAAACTCTGGGCTCATGCACACATGCGCGCACACGCGCGCACACACGCACATCAAGCAAGGGAACCTAAAAGAGAATAGCAGATTCATCTCCAGAAAGGCACCGGTGGCTCACACTACTGACTCATCTGCCAAGCCAACAAATAAAGGGAAAACTCATATGATTGGATCAATATATTCTGAAAAGGCATTAGATAAAAATTAGAAGCCTTATTAAATGAAGTTAGCCTAAATTTAGACTTTCTAAAGAATAGATCCAAAGCCCTATAGCCCCTGCAGTCTGAAAGGATAAAATACAAAATCGTTTATCTTAAAGCAATCCAAGATTTTGAATACTTACTATGAGTTAATGCCTTATAATTTCTTACTTGAGTTACACAACTCATATTGAGGGACTTCCCTGGTGGTCCAGCAGCTAAGATTCTGTTCTCCCAAAGTAGGGGGCCAGGGTTTCATCCCTGGTCAGGAAACTAGATCCCACATGCCACCGCTAAGATCCAGTGCAGATAAATAAATAAACATGTTGAATAAATACTCTAATATTTTTTTAATGTATCATTTGAGGCTCAGAGAGATGAAGTAGTTGCTCAAAGATATCAAGCCAGAAAGCAGTAGAGCCTGAGCTTGAGCCCATTTTGGTGTGATCATTCCGTAGCGTGACGTTTTTACACTGCAAGTTACTACTAAGATTAAATTAGATAATGCTCAAAGAGTGTTTAACACAGTAGTTCAGTTCAGTTCAGTCGCTCAGTCGTGTGTGACTCTTTGCGACCCCATGAACTGCAGCACACCAGGCCTCCTTGTCCATCACCAACTCCCAATCTAAACTCATGTCCATTGAGTCAGTGATGCCATCCAACCATCTCATCTGTCGTCCCCTTCTTGGCCTGCCCCCAATCTTTCCCAGCATCAGGGTCTTTTCAAATGATTCAGCCCTTCACATCAGGTGGCCAAGGTATTGGAGTTTCAGCTTCAACATCAGTCCTTCCAATGAACACCCAGGACTGATCTCCTTTAGGATGGACTGGTTGGATCTCCTTGCAGTCCAAGGGACTCTCAAGAGTCTTCTCCAACACCACAGTTCAAAAGCATCAATTCTTCGGTGCTCAGCTTTCTTTATAGTCAACTCTCACATCCATACATGAGGCAAAACCATAGCCTTAACTAGACGGACATTTGTTGACAAAGTGTCTCTGCTTTTTAATATTCTGTCTAGGAACACTTAATCTACTTTAAAGTATGGGTTAATAAATATGTAATCATGATAGCAATGACAAAGCCACTCAGTCTTCAAAATGATTTTGCCAGGTAGACAAGGAAAAAAAAAAAAAGAGATTCAGGGAGGTTAAGTCTCCCACTCAGTTCACACAGCTTCATAGACAGAGTCAGCCCTAGCAGACTTGGGTTCACTGTCATGATACTGTGGCCTTGGAAAATCCACCTAACCTCTCTGTGCCTTGACTGAATAATCAGAATTTGTGAGAGCTATAACCTCCGCTCTCAGTAGTCATGGGGAACGTGTAAGAAAGATGAAGGAACTTTGAAATATGAACATCTGTGTCTCTATGTGCAAATCTTGGTTTATTTCTTTCTTTGTAAAATAAGGGAAATACTGATATTCCTTTGGAGAAGGGAACGGCAACCCATTCCAGTAGTCTTGCCTGGAGAATCCCATGGACAGAGGAACCTGACGGGCTACAGTAGCAAAGAGTTGGGCATGACTGAAGTAACCTAGCACGCACCTCTGATATTCCTTCAGTTCAGTTCAGTTCAGTCACTCAGTCGTGTCTGACTCTTTGCGACCCCATGAATCACAGCACGCCAGGCCTCCCTGTCCATCACCAACTCCCGGAGTTCACTCAGATTCACATCTGTCGAGTCAGTGATGCCATCCAGCCATCTCATCCTCTGTAGTCCCGTTCTCCTCCTGCCCCCAATCCCTCCCAGCATCAGAGTCTATTCCAATGAGTCAACTCTTCACATGAGGTGGCCAAAGTCCTTAGTTCAACATTTACTGAAACTCTGTTTTTTATCTTCCTAGGGATACTGTATGGATTAAATACACAAGTTCATAGAAAGCACTTAGCTTAGTGTCTGGCCCATGACAGGCATTTTACGCATGATTATCCTTGTTGATGATATGATGATGATGATGATCTAACCCATTACCAGAAAGAAATTCTTGAAAGTCAGAGAGTTAAAGAGGGTTTCCTTAGAAGGTGTTAAAGAACTAAGGCTTTCTGTCACTTCCCAAATCCTGACAGGGAGACCATATGGGAATGCAGGGTGGTAGTAAGAAGCATTGTTATTGTTCAGTCATGAAGTTGTGTCTGAGTCTTCACGACTTCATGGACTGCAACACGCCAAGCTTCTCTGTCCCTCACCATCTCCTGGTCTGCCCAAGTCCATGTCCATTGAATTGGTGATGCCATTCAACTGTCTCATCCTCTGTCGCCCTCTTCTTCTGCCTTCAGTCCTTCCCAGCATCACGGTCTTTTCCAATAAATCCACTCTTTGTATCAGGTGGCCAAAGTATTGGAGTTTCAGCTGTTGAAGTCCTTCCAATGAATATTCAGGGTTGATTTCCTTTAAGACTGATTGACTTGCCGTGTTAATGTTTGGCAGAAACCAACACAATTCTGTAAAGCAACTGTCCTCATTTAAAAAATAAATAACTATAATTAAAAGACACTTACTCCTTGGAAGAAAAGTTATAACCAACCTAGACAGTATATTCAAAAGCAGAGACATTACTTTGCCGACTAAGGTCCGTCTAGTCAAGGCTGTGGTTTTCCCTGTGGTCATGTATGGATGTGAGAGTTGGACTGTGAAGAAGGCTGAGCACCGAAGAATTGATGCTTTTGAACTGTGGTGTTGGAGAAGACTCTGCAGTCCCTTGGACTGCAAGGAGATCCAACCAGTCCATTCTGAAGGAGTCCAGCCCTGGGATTTCTTTGGAAGGAATGGTGCTAAAGCTGAAACTCCAGTACTTTGGCCACCTCATGCAAAGAGCTGACTCATTAGAAAAGACTCTGATGCTGGGAGGGATTGGGGGCAGGGGGAGAAGGGGACAACCGAGGATGAGATGGCTGGATGGCATCACGGACTCGATGGACGTGAGTCTGAGTGAACTCTGGGAGATGGTGATGAACAGGGAGGCCTTGCATGCTGCGATTCATGGGGTCGCACAGAGTCGGACACGACTGAGCGACTGAACTGAACTGAACTGAAAAAAAGAGAGAGACTGACCAGTTGTTTGGGCTCCTTGCTGTCCAAGGGACTCTCAAAATCCTTCTCCAGCACCACAGTTTGAAAGCATCAATTCTTCAGCACTCTGCCTTCTTTAAGGTCCAGCTCTCATATCTGTACATGACTACAGGAAAGACGATAGCCTTGACTATATGAACCTTTGTCGGTGAAAGTGATGTCTTTGCTTTTTAATACACTGTCTAGATTTGTAATAGCTTTCCTGCCAAGAAGCAGTCTTCTAATTTCACGGTTGCAGCAGTCACCATCCACAGTGATTTTAGAGCTCAAGAAGAGGAAATATGTCAATGCTTCTACATTTTCCCCTTCTGTTTGCCATGAAGTGATGGGACTGGATGCCATGATCTTAGTTTTTTGTTGTTGTTTGTTTGTTTTTGTAATACTGAGTTTTAAGCTGGCTTTTTAATTCTCCTCTTTCACCCTCATCAAGAGGCTCTTTAGTTCCTCTTATCTTTCTGACATTACAGTGGTATCATCTGCATATCTGAGGTTGTTGATATTTCACCTGGCAATCTTGATTCCAGCTTGTAATTCATCTAGCCTGGCATGATGTGCTCAGCATAAATTTAAATAAACAGGGTGAATAGCACACGTTCAAGCATTAACAGAGCAAACCGTGGAGTTTGAAGATTTGTGACTGAAAGGTGCCATTGTACTGTGATATTTAGACTTTCCTTAATGTTGAACATAATGAAAGTGAGAGCCACTTCCTTTTTCTTGTTATCACTATGGAGTAGAACTCTAAGGTGTCACAAGAGCAAACAGATAGGAAAATCACAGGCCTCCCTTTTTATATCATATTTAAGCTTCCCAGGTGGTGCTAGGGGTAAAGAACCTGTCTGCCAGTGCAGGTTAGACTTAGGAGAAGTGGATTCCAATCCCTGGATCTGGAAGATCCTCTGGAGGAGGCCGTGGCAGCCCACTCCAGTATTCTTGTCTGGAGAATCCTATGGAAAGAGGAGTCTGGCAGTCTACAGTCCACAGGGTTGCAAAGAGTCAGATATGACTGAAGCAACTTAACACATAGCACTGAGGTTTTATCATTTGAGATCCATGCATTCTATCCAGCTCAATTTTAAATTTATCTTTCTTATATATGTTGATATGTAAGATATTTAGTGTATATAAGACATATATAGATAGATGTTACATATATAGCATACTATATGTTACTATATACTATACCACCTACTATATCCCCACATATGCCTTCAATTTCCTTCCCTCGTGGTTTTCTTTATCCTGTATTAAATTCTCAAAAGACAAAAAAATTATTGTGAATGTTGAAGCTTGAATGCCATCTTCCCTGAACATAATTCCCTTATGAAATGATATTATGTTCCCTCATGGATGTATTAATTTATTCAGCCCATAGTCACTGAGCCTCTAAAAAAATTTTTATTCTTTTCTTTGGAAAATGAATATCCGGGACATGTGTATTTCTTGAAATAAAATATCCCTACAAAAATATTGCAGGTTGGAAAATTGCTTTAAAGGTCAGTTGTATTAAATCAGAATCAGGAGGCCTCAGTGTGGAAGGGGGCATTAACAGGAATGGGTTCCTGATGTCTCTGTGGAAATACCCTCAGTAAGAGCTCACCAAGGAAAGCGTGAGAAGGAGGAGTAGAAACAAAAAGTGCTCCACTAAATTGGCCTAGTTTTTATTAACCCCCTTTGCTTTGAGATTACATATAAATTTCCAACCTGAAATTTGTTTCATCTCTTCAATTGAACAGGAAACCCATTAAATGATTAAGTTTTATTTTTCTTTGTATTCATGAAAACACTGAGCAAAATCTTTGTTGTAGTAAGCTGAATACCAATAAAAGTAGAGATCAAGGACCTCATGTAATAGGAGGATAACAGATACACTAAATGTTGAATATATGTTTAATTTGTACTCATATTTCATTGACAACTATTCCAGGCTCATGAGGTTTTCAAAAGGATTCTTGTTTGGCAATTCTCCACCCTATCTGTGCCACCTCATATTTGATCTGGGATTCCGACAAAAGTAGTGAAATATGTCTGGATCACGCTCTTCTCTCTGCTCCAAGTATACCTTCTCATCCTTCACCTATCAAATTCCTTCTTCTTTAAGATCCTATTCATATGCAGAAGCCTCAGTGAAGACTTTATTGAATCAGTTCAGTGTGAAGACAGAGTTCTCTCTTAGAAACTCCTTTGCAGCTCTGCAGCATCCCTTGCCTTGTGCTTCCTGGATACAAATTGGTTAGCATAGTTCCTGACCCATTGTAGAGAACTGATACATTATAGCTATTATCAGTATTAAAGGGTGTTCACTGCCCCGGAAGATGTATATCCCATCAGGAGAAATAGCAATGACACATGGGCAACATAATGCAGTTCCAGCCAATTCTCTATGTCCCACAGCCTAACACATCAGTTTTGGATACATAGCAGCTGCTCAAATAAGAATGAATGAAATCAATAAATAAATCTATGAAATCACCAACTTATGGGTTATATTTGTCTAGCCCATTGGAGATCTCAGCCTAGCAAGCATCCACCTTATACTCCAAGGGGTGGGGTTATTTATTGTTTGCATAGGATAGGTCTTTGACAAAGGAACAAAAGCCTGAGCTGGCTTCATTAAGAAGGATGGATATAAAGCAACAACATGTCTGTGCTGAGCCATTGAAAGTGAAATGGGATAATTGCTGTGGTTACAATGAGACTGATCAAGCTGAGAGAAACAAGTTTCAAATTGTTCCAATCAGTCCTAATCCAGCAGAGTTATTAACAGTGCTCTACCCTGGTGTGACTGCATCTGCTAACTTGAGATAATGATTTATATCACAGTTTATGAAAGTTCCAATTTGCCCTAATTCAATAAGTGAAACCCAGCAAGGCAACCCAGAGACACACACTGCAATGTGACAAGAATCCCCATTTCCTTCCCCTCTCCCCACCACCCTCAAATCAGTATGGCTAAATGCGCATCTGTTTGCTTATATTCCTTTGTGGACCTAAGCCTATGCAGGAAGAGAGGATGGAATAGAAATTCTCAATCACACCCTGTGTCTGAAAAGAATGATTTGAACAAAATCCTCAAGGTGGAATTATACAATTGCAAATTTCTCCGAGACCCCTGCTTCTAGGAGTTCTTAATCTGGAAGATGTAGACCCCTGGGTGAGAAAGCAGTGATCATATGAGAGGATCAGAAATGTATTTGTGTACATGGATTACATGTGTGCAGTCTCCTCTCTTGGGGAGAATCCACAGCTTTCATTAGATCTCAAGTTGTTCTTGTGACCTCACAAAGTTATAAACCATTGTCAGGTCTCCTAGAAACATGGGAAAGCATAAAGTGAGATGTTAAGATAATTTTACCGAATCACTCCCACTGAAAAAGATCTGGGAATAGATTATAGGAATCCCCAATCCAGCCAGAAAGTAATTTGCACATTTTACCCCAGGACAAAACATGACTTCAGCCAAATGTAATTTCTGGACACCGTTTTTCCCTCAACCAAGCCTCCCTGTCTATGGCAATGCTACCAACATTCAGGTAACCATGCATCTCCTTCTTATTCAAATATGCCCTCTGGGAAAGATCTATCAATAGGCATAGCAACAACCTGATTCCGAGGAAAGAACTGTAAACTAGCTCCAGATTCTGGCAGACTCAAGCACAGAGTGACGCAAAGTGCATATTGATTGAATGAATGAATGAGCTGGAAGTGATGAAACTTTGTCAGTGTACTTCATTAACATTCGTTCTGACTATCTGAAAAGTAAACGTTGGTCTTTATAATGTTGCAGATTTCTTTGCTTCAGTATTAGATGATCATGACAGTGATTTACCTGATGCTTCATTTCCTAATGTTAATAGAAAGATAAACCACGTTTAAGGGATTCTTTGAGACTCCTCTAAGCAGGTCAGAGTCTAGCCTCTGAAGAGACAAAGGTAAATTAACAATGGATCCTTCCTTAGAGAACCCCACTGACTATGAAAAGGACCAAGATGTAGATAAAACAAAGTCATGGGTTGAGTGAAATGTTATGTGAGGAAATCTTAGAGCAGCAGTGGAGTTGGGAGAAAAGCATAAACTCAGTCATGAGAGCTAATCACTATGAATTTGCCAGACAGAGAAATAGCAAGGATAACCCATAAAATGAAAATGGCTCAAGCAAAGGCATGACACTGGAAGTATATGATATATTTCTAGAATGGTGAATATTATGCTATCTGCCAAGGGTACTGCCTGTCATTTAATGAGAACTCAATAAATATTTATTGAACTAATAAGGAAATAGATGGTTAAATAATTATAATCATAAACAGCGATAGCTAACATTTATTGAATTACTCAGTGTCAGACTCAATACTAAACATTTTTCATATGGTATATCAGTGTTTCTCACAACAGTCATATGAGATAATCATTGTTATGATTCCTATTTATAATGAAATTATTGAGCTCAAACAGGCACAGGAATTTGTCCAAGATCACACAGCCAGCATCAGGGTCAGAATTTTGTTATGGTATGGCTTCATGACTTAAAATTCTGTGTAACTGTTAATTATTTCACTATAAGCTGTAAGATGTGTTGGAAAAGAGGAGTGGAATGAGGAATATCTGGAAAGATACATCATGGACATGTCATAATGGAAGTTGAATGCCGTACTATGGGATTAGAATTCCACTCTGTTAGCAAAGGAGCACCATCTAGAGTTTTCCAAGCACCAGCGAGACAGGATCTTGGCTGTTTTTTAGAAAGACAGCTGGAGGACTGTGAGACATAGATTGAAATGTCAAAAGTCTATATGGTGCAGAACCTTTTGGGAGACAATAAATAAATCTTCTCCTACACATTATTCTGTAGTCTGTTTTTATTTTAGTGAACGGTACAGCTTGCATGTTGTTCCACATCAAAACATCTACATCTGTCTCAGTCATCATTGTGGGGGGATGAAATTGCTTTTTTTTACAAACAATTTTAAGTGTAAATGTATAGAAAATAAAATCTAACTCTGCATGCCCATCATGTACTTACCATTATTATCAAGTCACAACCAACTTTTTAAAATTGACACCTACCCCTTTTCTGCTCTATTTTGAAGCAAATTTTATCCCTGAATTTACATAATTTCTGTATGTTTTTCTAGAAATAAGAACACAGTTTTTAAATTGTACAATTGGTAAAGATAACTTTACCTTTTACTGTAATCCAGTATCTGGTTCAGAATTCAAATGTCCCTACCTTCATCATTTTTAACACCTAGGAATAGTTATACCATAGTTAATGTATCCAACCCTTGTTAATTGATATTTATGGTTTTTACAATGCCTCAGTGCTAAAAAGAGAAAACTCTATACATACTAAGTGAAGTCAGAAAGACACAGACACATGCCATAAGATATCACTTATATGTGGAATCTATATGAACCTACGAAATGGAAACAAAATGAGAGAAATGGATAATAGGTTGGTGTTTGCCAAGAGAGAGGGGAGTGGAAGAGGGTACAAGTAAGGGGAGTTTGAGATTAGCAAATGCAAACTGGTATATATAGAATGGATAAACAACCAGGTCCTACTGTGTAGCACAAGGAACTATATTCAATATCCTGTGATAAACCATAATGGAAAAAATATGAAAAAGTCTCTTCTATGTATGTAGTTCTATGTGTATATATATATAGAACTCTAAGTCATTTTGCTGTACAAAAGTAATCAATACACCATTATAATTCAACTATTGGAGAAGGAAAAGGCAACCCACTCTAGTATTTGTGTCTGGAGAATCCCATGGACAGAGGGGCCTGGAGGGCTACAGTCTATGGGGTTACAGAGAGTCAGACACGACTGAGCAACTGAATAACAAAAACAAATAATTCAACTAAACTTCAAAAAAAATAAATTTTTGATAACTGCCTTAAAATCTTTTTTAAAAAAAGGAGATACTTCTGAAATTCCAGGAGTACAAAATTCACATTTTCTTTAGCTACAAGAGTCTGGCAGTTTATTGGTATTCTTGGGACATTTTAATACGGACTAATGAGAGTTTCTCATTGTCTTTCTCTATCTGTATCTTCTGCACCCAACCTAGAGTCAGTTCAGTTCAGCTGCTCAGTCATGTCCAACTCTTTGCAACCCCATGGACTGCAGCACGCCAGGCTTCCCTGTCCATTGCCAACTCCTGGAGCTTGCTCAAACTCATGTCCATTGAGTCGGTGATGCCATCCAACCATCTCATCCTCTGCCATCCCCTTCTCCTCTCGCCTTCACTCTTTCCCAGCGTCAGGGTCTTTTCCAATGAGTTAGCTCTTCGCATCAGATGGCCAAAGTATTGGAGTTTCAGCTTCATCATCAGTCCTTCCAATGAATATTGATTTCCTTTAGAATTGACTGATTTGATCTCTTTGCAGTTCAAGGGACTCTCAAGAGTCTTCTCCAACAACACAGTTCAAAAGCATCAATTCTTCGGCGCTCAGCTTTCTTTATAGTCCAACTCTCACATCCATACACGACTACTGAAAAAACCATAGCTTTGACTAGACAGACCTTTGTTGGCAAAGTAATGCCTTTGCTTTTTATATGCTGTCTAAGTTGGTCATAGCTTTTCTTCCAAGGAGCAAGTGTCTTTTAATTTCATGGCTGCAGTCACCATCTGCAGTGATTTTGGAACCCCCTCAAAAATAAATTCTCTCACTGTTTCCGTTATTTCCGCATCTATTTGCCATGAAGTGATGGGACCAGATGCCATGATCTTAGTTTTCTGAATGTTGAATTTTAAGCCAACTTTTTCACTCTCTTTCACTTTCATCAAGAGGCTCTTTAGTTCTTCTTCACTTTCTGCCATAAGGGTGGTGTCATCTGCATATCTGAGGTTATTGATATTTCTCTCGGCAATCTTGATTCTGGCTTGCCCTTCATCCAGCCTGGCATTTCTCATGATGTACTCTGCATATAGGTTAAATAAGCAGGGTGACAATATACAGATTCTCTAAAGTACAATTTCTTAAACTATAACCCAGGCCAAATATTGCCTGCCCATTTTTATTCTCCTAGCATTGGTTTTGGCATTTGCACATTTTGACATACATAAATCAAAAGGAGAATAATAGTTTTTGACAAGTGAAAATGATATGAAATTCAAAATTCCCTGTCCATTAGTAAAGGTATTTTGCAACACAATCATACTCATTCTCTTATATATTGCTTATGACTACTTTTGTGTGACAAAGGGCGAGTTCAATAGTTGTGAGAGAGACCTTACAATATACAAGAGCTTAAAAATCTTTCATGATGATGAGAATCACCTAGTAAAATTCTAAATCCAGAAATTCCTGGGACCCAACCCAAAGATTCTGACTCAAAAAGTCTAGGGTGAGGCCATGCATTTTAATTTCTTACCAACTCCCTACAGTGCTGATTCCACAGGCCACAGGCCACACTTCTCTGACCTGCCAAGAAAACGAGTCGGGATCCAAGGCAAGGGAGGTGATGAAATAGCACTGGTCCATCCCTCACCGAATGATCTGCACAGTGCCTTGTGTGAAGGTCTTCACCTCACGCTATATCTGCTCCATAATTGCAGCCCGACGCTGACTAATACTTGACCTGTCATTTCTTTGTGGAGAAAAAGAGGAAGGTAAGCTGACACCAGCAGATAACATTAACCAGGCAGATATTTATTCATTAGATGCACATTACACCTTTACTCTGAGTCTGGGCCTTAAGCTTAAAATATAGAGAATTATCCAGTCACATACATAACCACTCTGCATCAAGCCTTTAAACAAAATGAGGGTGGAGGGCCTGATGAACATGGAGGGTATGAGAAAAAAAAAGATTTAAAAAAAGTAAATAATGAAGGCCTCTATTTTAGAAAAACCTGAATGTCAGTTTTCCAAAATAGAACATTTTCCCCCGTCTCCTCTTGCGTATGAATCAAATGTGTTTCTGCATTGCTGTTTTGGGTAACACTGTTGTTTTTCTCTCAGAATCATCTTGGCCTGGGGAAAAAGTCAGTCTCAGCTTTGCTCCTTCCAGGCAGGTGAATTTGGCCAAGAAATCTAAACACTCTGGTCACTGAGCTCAGATGTTCAGTGAGCAACTTATTCCTGTTTGGGAACTGTGAGCTTCATGCCTCACGAATCCCTTAATTCTGCAGTGTTTGGTCATTCTGGTTACCATGTCTAGAAGTCAGAAAGAGAAAAACAAATATTATATATTAATGCATGTATGTGGCATCTAGAAAAATAGTACAGTTAAACCTAGTTCCAGGACAGGAAGAGAGGCACAGGCATAGAGAACAGACGTGGACACAGGGCAGGAGGGAAAGGAGGGTGGAATGAGTTGGGAGGTTCAGTCGCTCAGTCGTGTCTGACTCTTTGCGACCCCATGAATTGCAGCACGCGAGGCCTCCCTGTTCATCACCATCTCCCGGAGTTCACTCAGACTCACACCCGTCGAGTCAGTGATGCCATCCAGCCATCTCATCCTCGGTCGTCCCCTTCTCCTCCTGCCCCCAATCCCTCCCAGCATCAGAGTCTTTTCCAATGAGTCAACTCTTCTCATGAGGTGGCCAAAGTACTGGAGTTTCAGCTTTAGCATCATTCCTTCCAAACAAATTCCAGGGTTGATCTCCTTCAGAATGGACTGGTTGGATCTCCTTGCAGTCCAAGGGACTCTCAAGAGTCTTCTCCAACACCACAGTTCAAAAGCATCAATTCTTCGGCGATCAGCCTTCTTCACGGTCCAACTCTCACATCCATACATGACCACAGGAAAAACTAGCCTTGACTAGACGCACCTTAGTCGGCAAAGTAATGTCTCTGCTTTTGAATATGCTATCTAGGTTGGTCATAACTTTTCTTCCAAGGAGTAAGAGTCTTTTAATTTCATGGCTGCAGTCACCATCTGCAGTGATTTTGGAGCCCCCCAAAATAAAGTCTGACACTGTTTACCCATCTATTTCCCATGAAGTGATGGGACTGGATGCCATAATCTTCATTTTCTGAATATTGAGCTTTAAGCCAACTTTTTCACTCTCCTCTTTCACTTTCATCAAGAGACTTTTTAGCTCCTCTTCACTTTCTGCCATAAGGGTGGTGTCATCTGCGTATCTGAGGTTATTGATATTTCTCCCGGCAATCTTGATTCCAGCTTGTGTTTCTTCCAGTCCAGCGTTTCTCATGATGTACTCTGCACAGAAGTTAAATAAGCAGGGTGACAATATCCAGCCTTGATGCAGTCCTTTTCCTATTTGGAACCAGTCTGTTGTTCCATGGCCAGTTCTAACTGTTGCTTCCTGACCTGCATACAGATTTCTCAAGAGGCAGGGCTGTAAAGTGGATGGCTAGTGGGAATCTGTGGTCTAGCACAGGGAGCTGAGCTCGGTGTTCTGTGAGGACCTGGATGAGTGGGATAAGGGTGGTGTGGAGGGAGGTCCAAGAGGGAAGGGGTATATGTATCAGCTCAGTTCACTTCAGTCTCTCCGTTGTGTCTGACTCTTTGTCAGGCCTCCCTGTCCATGACCAACTCCCCAAGCTTGCTCAAACTCATGTCCATTGAGTTGATGATGCCATCCAACCAACTCATCCTCTGTCATCCCCTTTTCCTCCCACCCTCAATCTTTCCCAGCATCAGGGTCTTTTCGACTGAGTCAGTTCTTTGCATTAGGTGGCCAGAGTATTGGAGTTTCCACTACAGCATCAGTCCTTCCAATGAATATTCAGGACTGATTTCTTTAGGATTTATTGGTTGGATCTCCTTGCAGTCCGAGAGACTCTCAAGAGTCTTCTCTAATACCACATTGCAAAAGCATCAATTCTTTGGCACTCAGCTTTCCTTATAGTTCAGCTCTCACGTCCATACATGATTACTGGAGAAACCATAGTTTGACTACATGGACATTTGTTTGCGAAGTAACGTCCCTGCTTTTTAATGTGCTGTCTAGGTTTGGCATAACTTTTCTTCAAAGCATCTTTTGATTTCACGACTGCAGTCACCATCTGCAGTGATTTTGGAGCCCCCCAAAATAAAGTCTCTGTTTATCTATTAATTAAATAAAGTCTCTGTTATTAAACTGTTTCCATTGTTTCCCCATCTATTTGCCATGAAGTGATGGGACCAGATGCCATAATCTTAGTTTTCTGAATGTGAGTTTTTAGTCAGCTTTTTACCTCCTGTTTCACGTTCATCAAGAGGCTCTTTAGTTCTTCACTTTCTGCCATAAGTGTGGTGTCATCTGCATATCTGAGGTTATTGATATTTCTCCTGGAAATCCTGATACCACTTTGTGCTGCATCCAGCCCAGAATTTCTCATGATGTACTCTGGATATAAGTTAAATAAGCAGGGTGATAATATACAGCTTTGCCGTACTCTTTTCCCGATTTGGAACCAGTCTGTTGTTCCGTGTCCAGTTCTTACCGTTACTTGTTGATCTGCATACAGATTCCTCAGGAGGCAGGTCAGGTGGTCTGGTTTTCCCATCTCTTGAAGAGTTTTCCACAGTTTGTTGTGATCCACACAGTCAAAGGCTTTGGCATAGTCAATAAAGCAGAAATAGATGTTTTCCTGGAACTCTCTTGCTTTTTCAATGATCCAGTGGATGTTGGCAATTTGATCTCTGGTTCCTCTGCCTTTTCTAAATCCAACTTGAACATCTGAAAGTTCACAGTTCACATTCTGCTGAAATCTGGCTTGGAGAATTTTGAGCATTACCTTGCTAGTGTGTGAGATGATTGCAATTGTGTGGTAGTTTGAGCAATTTTTGCATTGCCTTTCTTTGGGATTGAAATGAAAACTGACTTTCCAGTCCTGTGGCCACTGCTGAGTTTTCCAAATGTGCTGGCATATTGAGTGCAGCACTTTCACAGCATCATCTTTCAGGATTTGAAAAAGCTCAACTGGAATTCCATCACCTCCACTAGCTTTGTTCATAGTGATACTTCCTAAGGCCCACTTGACTTTGCATTCCAGGATGTCTGGCTCTAAGTGAGCTATCACACCATTATGATTATGTGGTTCATGAAGATCTTTTTTGTACAGTTCTTCTGTGTATTCTTGCCACCTCTTCTTAATTGCTTCTGCTTCTGTTAGGTCCATACCATTTCTGTCCTTTATTGTGCCCATTTTGTATAAAATGTTCCCTTGATATCTCTAGTTTTCTTGAAGAGATCTCTAGTTTTTCCCATTCTATTGTTCTCCTCTATTTGCATTGAGGAAGGCTTTCTTATCTTTCCTTGCTATTTCTTGGAACTCTGCATTCAAATGAGTATATCTTTCCTTTTCTCCTTTGCCTTTAGCTTCTCTTCTTTTCTCAGCTATTTGTAAGGCCTCCTCAAACAGCTATTTTGACTATTTACATTCCTTTTTTGGGGGGATGGTCTTAATCACTGCCTCCTGTATAATGTCACGAACCCGCATCCATGGTTCTTCAGGCACTGTGTCTATCAGATCTAATCCCTTGAATCTATTTGTCACTTCCACTGTATAATGGTAAGAGATTTGATTTAGGTCATAGGTGAATGGTCTAGTGTTTTTCCCTCCTTTCTTCAATTTAAGTCTGAATTTGGCAATAAGGAGCTCATGATCTGAGCCACAGTCAGCTCCTGGTCTTGTTTTGCTGACTGTATAGAGCTTCTCCATCTTTGGCTGCAAAGAATATAATCAATCTGATTTCGGTGTTGACCATCTGGTGATGTCCATGTGTAGAGTCTTCTCTTGTGTTGTTGGAAGAGGGTGTTTGCTATGACCAGTGCATTTTCTTTGCAAAACTCTATTAGCCTTTACCCTGCTTCATTCTGTTGATTCAGTTCATTGGTCAGCAGAAACTAATGCATATAGTAAAGAAATTACATATTTGAAAAACAAACCCAAGGAGCAAAAGGTCATATTCTCTAATTTATAGGTTGGTGTAAAGATTAAACCACATACAACCAGGCACTGAACAGGCACTTATTGAAGGCTGGTTTTCTTCTTCCCGTGTCTCCAGGTATCCTCACTACAAAGTCCCCTTCCTACTTGAACCCTCCCTCTCAGGTGCACCCCACACTCCTCACACCCTAGCCTCTGTAGAGTTCTCACCTAGCTTCTTCGACCTTTGGTTTCCACCTCTCTATCTCAGTTCAGTCTCACATCACTCTGGCTTAAGCCCTTGCGTGAGGTTTGCAGCTGATCTTCCTGCCTCTCCAGTCTGCCTTATACAGTGCTCCTTGTGAACTATCAGTCAAACTACATTGTATTAGAGTAATAATGTAGCTCCTTCTACAACTCTTCTTTGCCTACTTGAAACAGAAGCCCCAAGTTCTCCGTAAGCTATCAATGCCCTCTACAAGTTGCAGGTCACTTCCCTTAAAGTCCTGAACTCCTGCTAGTAGCCTGCACCCCACTCCTAATGATGCATTTACCATTTCCCCAATAGCTTCAGCATTTAAATAAATGCACCTATGTATGTGTGTGCATATGGTTATCCATACATTTGCAAAGCTTGGGCTTACCTTTCTTAAGATGAAAAGGATTGAATAGATCAAAGTTTACCAGTCTTCTCTGATTCTGCTTCTTATTCTATCTTTTTCTTTTGTTTTCCCTTGGCCTTGCGTATTCAGACCTGGTCCTGTTTCACCCGGATCCTCAGCCTCTGCTTAGCTTGCAAGGCAATGTTGCTGTGTCAGCCCGTTACACTGTCACATCTGGTTTTCTTTCCGTCTTGTCTCTGCTCATCAGCAGCTCCTCTGGCTGGGTGGTTGGCCTAAAGAAGTCAAGCTAAGTGCACATCTGTTCACATCTGGCACATAAAGAGCTAGAGGGCACGTCTGTACAGCCAGCACAGCTGATTTCACTGCAGTCTGGGGAAAGGAAAAAAAAAAAAAAAAACAGAACTCTGGCCTGAAAGTTCTCAGTATTTGACCAACTACAGTTTGATCAACTACAGTAATTGGGGCACATCCAGCTGGCATTCTGCTTGGCACCGGGAACAAAGATTGAGACAGGTTGGGATCAGGGAGCTGGCCCTTGCCGAATGCCTCTGGTTGGTTCCTCCTGGATTCGGGCATCAGCGAGTGAACGAGGCTGGTCCATGCTTCCTTCGTGCAGCGCACTTCCTCTCACTCAGTTTGCTGCAACCAGTCGGAACAGCTCTGTTTTTCTGAGCAGCCACGCTTAGGAGGCCCAGTTTGTAGGCATAAACAAAAGCTGGTGATGATTTTGCAAATAACAGGCATCTTGATTGGCTTTGCTCACCCTGGTCCCGGGTCTGTAGTAACAGATTGGAGAATGGAAGCCCAGGTTCTGGGTCCTGTTGAGAAGGTCACAGACTCCAACCGATTTACTGGGGACTGGCTGCTGGCACCAAGAGGCAAGGTGACATCTTGAGAAGTAACCAGGAAAACTCAGGCTGATGTAGATTGAATCCTAGCTATGAGACGGTATATTCTCAATGTGTGAGGTTTTTTGCATACAAAAATGGAAATGAAAGTTGTTTATAAATTCTCTTCTGGGTTAAATTATAGAAGGACTAAATAAGCAACTATTGGGAATTTCAAAATAGATGTTTTCTAAGGCATCTTTTAATCCTGACAATTTAGTAATATTTTTTTCTATCAATGAATTTCTACTCCCCCAATTGTATTGTTCTTTAATTTGAATCTAGTGGTACTTTATGCCCACTCTTTCTTTTGCTTTTTTTTTTTTTTTTCCCAGCTGGATTTTCAATGAACAGAAGGAGGCTTTGCTACATAGAATATAATTTAAGAAATAACAGACAAGACCCCAAATACCTTCCAAGGGCAGCCATTTCTGACATTTCATGATTAAGAATTGTTTACCTTTTTCTTTGAGAAGTTTTAGTCCTCAAGTGTTCCTGTCACCTAGTAGGGTGACATCCAAAAGTATTATCATTAACTGTTTTGCTGGGAAAATAATACATTTCAAAATTTAAATTTTCACTGCTGGTTAGTTTGCCAGAGTTTCATGGATGCTACTTTATGTGACCTTTATGTTAATTTTAAGGAATAAGCAAGTAGGCATTTCTTTTCTGCTTTGAGGATGAGGAGACGACAGTATAGAGAGGATGGACAATGTGCCGAACGTCACACAACGATTAGCAACCAGATGCAATTAGGCCATAAGCTTCCCGCACCAAATCCAATGGGCGTTTCCACTATTTCATCTTCCAACTACACCGAAAGATGGAGAACTCAAGATTATTTAGAACCAATGAATTCAGGCCAGGAGTTTGATGACCTCAAATGGACAAGGATGCCACACTACATCCTTCTGTTTGATTAGATGTGGTAATAAATGCTGTTTGAACCACAGGCATCAAGGAAATAAATCAAAGAAAGACATGGCCACTGTCCTAAAGGTTTATTTGGCGATATAATCAAGAAAAAAACTATTCAATAACTTGAGTTGGAAGAGTGATATAAGTAAACAATTATATAGAATTACTGAGGACAATGTGAAGAAGTCAGAAAAACACTTCTTGGATAAGGTGGAGTATGAAGGGAGTCCTGATCATGATAAATATTAAGGGAAAAGCTTCAAAAAGGCTACAATATACTCAGGTATTCACCAAAGTACTTAAAATGATAACCTACTTTATATTGATACTAAAAACACAAGCAACATGGGCAGAAATGGACAAGGAGGACCACCTCAAATCAAGAAGTTTCTGTACAGAAAAAGAAACAATTAGCATAGTAAAAACACAACCTACGAATGGGAGAAAACGTTTGCAGACCAGCTATCTGATATGGGATTAATATCCAAAATATAATAAAGATCTTCTACAGCTCAATAGCAAAAATGGAAAAAAAAAAAACACCCAAGATAACCTGATTTCAAAATGGGTAAATGACTTGAATAGACATTTGTTTTCCAAAGAAGATGTACCATCAAGGAAATGCATATCAAAACTACAGTGAGATATCACTTTATATCTGCTAGGGTGGTTATTTTTAAAAAGATAACAAATACTAGAGAAGTATTGGAAAAATTGGAATCCTTGAGCTTTAAGCCAACTTTTTCACTTTCCTCTTTCACTTTCATCAAGAGGGTTTTTAGTTCCTCTTCACTTTCTGCCATAAGGGTGGTATCATCTGTATATCTGAGGTTATTGAGATTTCTCCCGGCAATCTTGATTCCAGCTTCTGCTTCATCCACCCCAGCGTTTCTCTTGATGTACTCTGCATGTAAGTTAAATAAGCAGGGTGACAATATACAGCCTTGACGTACTCCTTTTCCTATTTGGAACCAGTCTGTTGTTCCATGTCCAGTTCTAAATGTTGCTTTCTGACCTGCATACAGATTTCTCAAGAGGCAGGTCAGGTGGTCTGGTATTCCCATCTCTTTCAGAATTTTCCACAGTTTATTGTGATCCACACAGTCAAAGGCTTTGGCATAGTCAATAAAGCAGAAATAGATGTTTTTCTGGA
>SJYT01017912.1:178088-310193 GCA_006410635.1 Cephalophus harveyi | reverse complement strand
AATGGACTGGTTGGATCTCCTTGCAGTCCAAGGGACTCTCAAGAGTCTTCTCCAACACCACACTAGTTCCACGCTTTTGCTGGCCTTGGTGCATTGCCCGAATCACGGTTGTCTTCCCTAAATTCTGCCTGCGTGTTACCAAGCCATCTTCATTAAGTGCTTCTCAATGGACCAGTCTGAATGTACTATCATTGCTGCCTGGGCCCTGACTGCTGTCAGAACATCACAGCATAAAGCTCAGGCTGAAGGGCTATTGACCTCAGAGTGCTTCTTCTTTACCCTTCCAACATTTTGCACTTGAAAAAGGGATGCTTCACTAAAAAAGACGGAAACAGAGGGGAGGGGGGAAGAGAAGGCACCAGTTTAAATAAATTGTTCTGTTGCACCATGTTAATGAATTAGTTTCCTCACTGCTGGCCATCTATATCATATGTATGTAAAACAAAACAAAACTTTCCCTAACTCCCATCTCAGTTCTCTTGACTAAAAAAAAAAGTGAAAATACACTAACACATCTAGAATGGTAACAGTGTACAAAGTATATATTTGCCATGTGTTAGAAAGGTTACTTTTCAGGTGCTCTTACCTTCTCTTCAGTTATGCTTGGTTTTCCAGATATTTGATCCTGTCTGCTATAACAAAATACCAGATACTGAGTGGTTTAAACTACAGAAATGGATTTTGTCACAGTTCCAGAGACTAGAAGTCTGAGGGTGCCAGCATGGCCAGTTTCTGGTGAGAGCCTTCGTCCTGGCTTGCAAATTGTCACCTTCAGCTAAGAGAGAAAGCATACTAATTTTTCTCCTTATAAAGAGACTAATCCCCTACTTCTCTGGTGATTTAGTGGATAAGACTCCACCTCCAAAGCAGGGGGTGCAGGTTCGATCTCTGGTCAGGAAAATAAAATCCCACATACCAGGGGGTATGGCCAAAATTTTTTTAAAAAGATACTAATCCCATCAGGAAGCCTAACCCTAATTACCCTGCAAAGGCTTCATTAACATATATCATCACATTGGGGGTAAGGCTTCAACATATGCATTTTAGGGGAAAACATGCAGTCTAATAGACCCTAATTTATCAACTATATTAACTCGATTAAAAAAAATTTTTTTCCCCCAATTCTTACAAGACAGAAGTAGGCTCTATTTTTTTTTCCCTGTAGAAGGTGGTTCTTTCCTCTCCTATTTCACTTAGTCCTCCACGTCCTTTAGTGGTTTCTATCAGAATTTGCCATTTTTTTCCCTCTGTGTTCTCCTCATTGCTACATACTTCACTTTATTGGGTGGTTGCAAGTCTGTTGGCTGTTAGGCTATTAACACACAAAACAGTTAATAATAGCAATAAGAAGAGCTTTATCGTTTCCTCAAAGTTTTATTTCACTGGCTTTATACACGGTTTCAGAGAAGGCAATGGCACCCCACTCCAGTACTCTTGCCTGGAAAATACCATGGATGGAGAAGCCTGATGGGCTGCAGTCCATGGGGTCGCACAGAGTCTGACATGACTGAGGCGACTTAGCAGCAGCAGCAGCAGCATAGACAGTTTAATTTTCTTAACAATCTCTTGAAGGAGGTATTCACTGAATCACCATTTTCAGATAGGTAAGCTGAGTGAAAGTTATGTGCTGAAAGTTACACTTTTAAGAGGTAACATGAACCTGTGTGGTTGACATAGTGCCCAAGCTCTTAACCACTTTAAAAACAAAGGGAGCATAGAAAGGCAGTGTGATTTTTTGGCAAAGTAAGGAGACTTTGGGGAGAGAAGACCTGTGTTCAAATCCTGGTTGTTCTCCAATTTAGCAGGGTGACTGAGGGAATCATATCAGCACTCTGTGTCTCAGGATCCTAAAGTAATTAGCCTCCAATTAAAATAAATAAATTTAAATTTAAAAAATGACAGAGGTAATCCAAATCTATGCCCTGACCAGTAATGCTGAAGAAGCTGAACAGTTCTATGAAGACCTACAAGACCTTATAGAACTAACACCCCCAAAGATGTCCTTTTCATTATAGGGGACTGCAATGCAAAAGTAGGAAGTCAAAAACACCTGGAAAACAGGCAAATTTGGCTTTGGAGTACAGAATGAAGCAGGGCAAAGGCTGATAGAGTTTTGCTAAGAGAATGCACTGGTCATAACAAACACCTTCTTCCAACAACACAAGAGAAGACTCTACACAGGGATCTCACCAGATGGTCAACACTGAAATCTGATTATACTCTTTGCAACCAAAGATGGAGAAGCTCTATACAGTCAGCAAAAACAAGACTGGGGGCTGACTGTGGCTCAGATCATGAACCCCTTATTGCCAAATTCAGACTAAATTGAAGAAACTGGGGAAAACCACTAGACCATTCAGATATGACCTAAATCAAATCCCTTCTGATTATACAGTGGAAGTGGGAAATAGATTTAAAGGACTAGATCTGATAGAGTGCCTGATGAATTACAGGTGGAGGTTCATGACATTGTACAAGAGACAGGGATCAAGATCATCCCCAAGAATAAAGAATCCAGAAAAGCAAAATGTTTGTCTGAGGAGGACTTACAAAGAGCTTTGAAAAGAAAAGAAGCAAAAAGCAAAGGAGAAAAGAAAAAGATATACCCATTTGAATGCAGAATTCCAAAGAATAGCAAGGAGAAATAAGAAAAACTTCCTCAGTGATCAAAGCAAAGAAATAGAGGAAAACAACAGAATGGAAAAGACTAGAGATCTCTACAGGAAAATGAGAGATACCAAGGGAACATTTCATGCAAAGACAGGGCTCAGTAAAGGACAGAAATGGTATGGACCTAACAGAAGTGGAAGATATTAAGAAGAGGTGACAAGAATACACAGAAGAACTGTACAAAAAAATCTTCATGACCCAGATAATCACGATGGTGTGATCACTCACCTAGAGCCAGACATCCTGGAATGTGAAATCAAGTGGGCCTTAGGAAGCATCACTACAAACAAAGCTAGTGGAGGTGATGGAATTCCAGTTGAGCTATTTCAAATCCTAAAAGATGATGTTGTGAAAGTGCTGCACTCAATATGTCAACAGATTTAGAAAACTCAGCAGTGGCCACAGAACTGGAAAAGATCAGTTTTCATTCCAACCACAAAGAAAGGCAATGCCAAAGAATGCTCAAACTATTGCACAATTGCACTTATCTCACACGCTAGTAAAGTAATGCTCAAAATCCTCCAAGCCAGGCTTCAGCAATACGTGAACCGTGAACTCCCTGATGTTCAAGCTGGTTTTAGAAAAGGCAGAGGAACCAGAGATCAAATTGCCAACATCCATTAGCTCATCAAAAAAGCAAGAGAGTTCCAGAAAAACATCTATTTCTGCTTTATTGACTATGCTAAAGCCTTTGACTGTGTGGAGCACAATAAACTGTGGAAACTTCTTCAAGAGATGGGAATACCAGACCACCTGACCTGTCTCTTGAGAAACCTGTGTGCACGTCAGGAAGCAACATTTAGAACAGCACATGGGATAATGGACTGGTTCCAAATAGGAAAAGGAGTACATCAAGGGCTGTATATTGTCACTCTGATTATGTAATTTATATGCAGAATACATCATGAGAAACGGTGGGCTGGAGGAAGCACAAACTGGAATCAAGATTGCCAGGAGAAATATCAATAACCTCAGATATGCAGATGACACCACCCTTATGGCAGAAAATGAAGAAGAACTAAAGAGCCTCTTGATGAAAGTGAAAGAGGAGAGTGAAAAAGTTGGCTTAAAGCTTTTTTTCAACATTCAGAAAACTAAGTTCATGGCATATGGTCCTGTCACTTCATGGCAAATAGATGGGGAAACAGTGGCAGACTTTATATTTCTGGGCTCCAAATCACTGCAGATGGTGATTGTAGCCATGAAATAAAAAGACGCTTACTCTTTGGAAGAAATGTTATGACCAACCTAGACAGCATATTAAAAAGCAGAGACATTACTTTACCAACAAAGGTCCGTCTAGTCAAGGCTATGGTTTTTCCAATAGCCATGTATGGATGTGAGAGTTGTACTATAAAGAAATCTTAGCACTGAAGAGTTGATGCTTTGAACTGTGGTGTTGAATAAGACTCTTGAGAGTCCCTTGGACTGCAAGGAGATCCAACCAGTCCATCCTAAAGGAGATCAGTAATGTGTGTTCATTGGAAGGACTAATGTTGTAGCTGAAACTCCAGTAATATGGACACCTGATATGATGAGCTGACTCATTGGAAATGACCCTGATACTGGGAAAGATTGAGGACAGGAGGAGAAGGGGACAACAGAGGATGAGATGGTTGGATGGCATCACAGACTCAATGGACATGAGTTTGGGTAAACTCCCAGAGTTGGTGATGGATAGGGAAGTCTGGCTTGCTGCAGTTCACGGGGTCACAAAACGTCAGACATGAATGAGTGACTGAACTGAACTGAATGCCCTTAACAGATGCTTAGGGATGTGGTGAGGGCTAGGTACATCAACATGCATGAGGGACCCCCACAGTAGCAATTTAACAAATATTAGTGCTATCAGTTCAGTTCAGTCAGTTAGTCATGTCCGACTCTTTGCGACCCCATGAACCACAGCACGCCAGGCCTCTGTCTCCATCACCAACTCCTGGAGTCCACCCAAACCCATGCCCATTGAGTCAATGATGCCATCCAACCATATCATCCTCTGTTATCCCCTTCTCCTCCTGCCCTCAATCTTTCCCAGCATCAGGGTCTTTTCCAATGAATCAGCTCTTCGCATTAGGTGACCAAAGTATTGGAGTTTCAGCTTCAACATCAGTCCTTCCAATGAACACCCAGGACTGATCTCCCTTAGGATGGACCAGTTGGATCTCCTTGCAGTCCAAAGGACTCTCAAGAGTCTTCACCTATATATAGAAAACTATGAAACACTGGTGAAAGAAATCAAAGAGGACACTAATAGATGGAGAAATATACCATGTTCATGGATTGGAAGAATCAATATAGTGAAAATGAATATACTACCCAAAGCAATCTATAGATTTAATGCAATCCCTATCAAGCTACCAGTGGTATTTTTCACAGAGCTAACAAATAATTTCACAATATGTATGGAAATCCATGAATAGCCAAAGCAATCTTGAGAAAGAAGAATGGAACTGGAGGAATCAACCTGCCTGACTTCAGGCTCTACTACAAAGCCACAGTCATCAAGACAGTATGGTACTGGCACAAAGACAGAAATATAGATCAATGGAACAAAATAGAAAGCCCAGAGATAAATCCACACACCTATGGACACCTTATCTTTAAAAAAAAAATAAAAATAATTAAAATAAAATATTAGTTTGAAAAAAAAGATAAAAAAAAAAAGTATTCACCAACACCACAGTTCAAAAGCATCAGTTCTTCGGTGCTCAGCTTTCTTTATAGTCCAACTCTCACATCCATACATGACCACTGGAAAACCCATAGCCTTGACTAGACAGACCTTTGTTGGCAAAGTAATGTCTATGCTTTTTAATATGCTGTCTAGGTTGGTCATAACTTTCCTTCCAAGGAATAAGCGTCTTTTAATTTCATTACTGCAATCACCATCTACAGTGATTTGGGAGCCCAGAAAAATAAAGTCTGCCACTGTTTCCACTGGTTCCCCATCTATTTCCCATGAAGTAATGGGACCAGATGCCATGATCTTCGTTTTCTGAATGTTGAGCTTTAAGCCAACTTTTTCACTCTCCTCTTTCACTTTCATCAAGAGGCTTTTTAATTCCTCTTCACTTTCTGCCATAAGGGTGGTGTCATCTGCATATCTGAGGCTATTGGTATTTCTCCCGGCAATCTTGATTTCAGCTTGTGCTTCATCCAGCCCAGTGTTTCTCATGATGTACTCTGCATATAAGTTAAATAAGCAGGGTGACAATATACAGCCTTGACGTACTCCTTTTCCTATTGGAACCAGTCTGTTGTTCCATGTCCAGTTCTAACTGTTGCTTCCTGACTTGCATACAGATTTCTCAAGAGGCAGGTCAGGTGCTCTGGTATTCCCATCTCTTTCAGAATTTTCCACAGTTTATTGTGATCCACTCAGCAAAGGCTTTGGCATAGTCATTAAGTGCTATACTTACTTTTAATAGAACTTTAGGAATGGGTCAGAAACCAGGAGCATGAAAATCTTTACAAATACTGGATAAAACAACTGTCTTCACATGACATTAAATTAGTGACAGTCAAAGAGTTGAAATATCTCTCAAACATAAAAAAACAAGCAAAAACAACAACAGCAACAACAAAAAACAGATCACCTCTCCTTATGAAGCTGCATCTAGGCTATTCCTCTTCCTGTTTCTTCGTTTCTGAAGTAGAAATGATATCAGAAGATCTTATCAAAAAGCCCCAGAGACTTGGATCTCCTTGAGCAGAGCCCTTGCTTTTATAATCATTTTCATGTTAGTCTTGAGGACTGCAATTCCCACAATGGTGGTTGATTGTAAGGATAAACGAATGAATCTACAGAGTGAATGTTCAAAATCTGTGTATTGTCTAGGAAACTGGCAGGCAAATATAATCACCACCTCACCCCTTAGTTCAGTAGGTGAAAAAAAAGCTATCTACCTATTAATACCTTAAATTTCCATAGCTTATTTTTATGATTTTACTTTTTTCAGGCATGAATTTTAACCCAATGCTTTGGTTGGTTAGTTGATTTTTTTTTTCTAAAATGAGAAGGTAAATTTATTAATCTACTTTGTCACACCAAGATAATCAGTATATTCTGAATCTTTACAGAGAGCAAATGCTTTTAGCTTATGGGAAGAAAAATTTAATCAAAGGGTAAAAGAGCAGTTGGAAATAAATAATAATAATTAAAATAATAAGAAAATAGATTAGACTAATCAAGTGCTTTAATAGTTTAGGAAATATATACCTTTTAGGAGACCATGCACCGCCCCAGACCTCAGCATCCTCATCTACAGAGGATTAAATTCCATGTTGCCTCAAGTTCTTTGAAGTTAAAATACTTGAATATGTTGTAATATATATATATAACCTTTCCAATGACTTCCCATACATGAAAATACCCACCTCCTCTTCTCTAGGCTTAATGCCTAGGATGGGAGGTCCACCCTACCTTTGTGATCTGAGGAGATTCTATGGGAATAACTCAGTAAATAAGAAAACAAGTATCTGTTGTTGCAGGGGCTTCTTTTTTTTTTTTTTTAATAGTATTAACAGGTTTGCCCATTTGTAAATCAAACAAGGACTATAAATGGCAGATACCAATTCCAAGGGATATCTAACCTACCCTTCCTTTTCTTTCCAACATCAGTAGAAAGACTACTCAATCATATGAGTTAGTTAAGTACATAATAATTTGAACTAGTTTTCAAAATGGAAATAGGCATGTTGCTAATAATTTGCGGAAGATGCCAGAAGCTAAGGCCCATCTCTGCTCACACATATGAGACTGCTGCACACAAAAGTATTTGTTCAATTTAGAGAAATACATATCCCCATGTTTGGTGGGTGGTTGTTATTGCTCCCTTGGCTTTTGACAAACTTATAAGAGTAGAAACAAACTCTAATGGTCTTATGAACAGGTAATTTGTCAAATATGGAATACTAAGATTTATAGCAAGGCATTTAGCTGCCTAAATAATACACAAATAGAAAAGCTGGATTTTAGACAATTATTTCACTTGATGCTGAAATCCTTCACAGTATTTAAACCTAGTGCATGCAGCTACCTCCTTCCAGACAGCTTTCTTTGATTAAGTTGGTGTCGCCTTGAGTTTCTGCTATTACAAAGTCAAATGATTTGCTATTGATTTTGCTTTGAACCTGAAGTAATGATATGGTGTTGGCAGAGACTATAATGAATGTGGATCCTTGTGTTGCCCCAGGGTTTATTCTCAGACTAAGCCTTTTTCCCATGTAGCCAATGTGGGTTATTTTTAAAAATTAAATAAATTTGAAAGGATTCATGTTATCTTCTTGTTCCCAATAAGCCTAGAATTTTCAAGGTGCTATCTTAAGATGAGAAAAAACCTTCAGACGTAAGTAATCCTACTGGAAAGATTATATGGGATTTGGTCTAATCCTTATTTTTTTCTCCATTTTTATCTTTGGCTTTCATCAAACTAAATCAATGAATATGACTAGTATTGGGGATCTTCTTATCTTAATGGACTTTTTAAAACATCAGCTAAAGCTTGTTATATTTCTAATTTAGAATCCTAACTCCCCTTAATGAAATGTATTCTTAAATTCTCATCAGATATTTACTTTGAAAGGATTTCTGTAGCATCAGAAATTTCTTAAGCTAAAAATGAGAAATATATTTGTCTAATTTCTTTGATTGAAATCTCCTTTAAAATATTTATTTACCTTATAATTATATTCCTCCTCCTTTGATATATTATAATTATCTTTTTTATGTTTTGTAAATTCACTTCTTGTCTCTCTGGGTTTAAAGTCTAAGTAGTAGTTGCTTTTAACTTAAACTGGAAAAGAATGACAACAGTTATAGCTAAGTCATATCAAATGTTTACTGTGCCTAGAGTCTTAGTGAAGCAGTTTGCATGCATATGTACTCAATTCTAATGACTCCTGCATGAAGTAGGTATTCTTATTACCTCATTTCAAAGTTAGAGAACTGGGACTTTGAGTCTCAAGTTCCCCAAGGTAACCCTACTTCAAATAGAGAAGAGGGTATTTGAATAGCTTTGTCTAAACTAGTACATCAGCCAGGAAAGCTGCAGAAAAGAAATAGCACTATCTAACTAGATAGTTTCAAGGAGAGTTTACTAAATTTTTCATTTACAAAGAAGGGACAGGATGTAGGGAAATCACTCGGTATAAAGCAGCTCCCCGGGAATAGTAAGAACAAGGTGTCATTTTCATCCAGATAGCTAAAGGTACAGCAGAAAGAAGTGATCACTGGAAATCAGAAAGAATGAGCTTGGACCTGACAGGTGCTTGTTCTTTGGTGTGACCCATGGGATGGAGTCCATGACCTCCAGCTGGTGCTTCCAGTCATATGAACCCCAGAGGAAGCCAGAGAGGCACTGATACACTTCATATTCAGCCTCCTAGAACACAAAGCAGGGTGGATATGGGAAGGAGACTAAACATGCATAGGTAAATCGTAGATACACAACAAGCTGTGCATTCCTTCCATGGTGAGACCTTTGGACCACCCATGTCAGAATTCTGGGAGTATGGGCAAAAACTTGATTGCTGCAGCTAAGGGATAGTGCTCAGAGTCTGCATTTTTTAACTTTTTTTTTTTTTAATTAGGTATAGCCGATTAACAATGTTGTGATAGTTTCAGGTGAATGGTGAAGGGACTCAGCCATACATATACATGTATCCAGGAGAATCTGTATTTTTAAACAGGGAAGATGGGAGAATGTCTATAATTCTGTACAACTTCTTAGAGAAGTGATAATGACTACCTTTAGATTTCAAAATAATTATTTTATAGGAAGACATCAGGCTTTAATATGAGTAAGAGAGACCAAGGACTGAGTGAAACTAATTGGGTAGCAGGAATCTCTTCAATACAAGGAAGAGCTATCTTGTAACCTAAGGGCTTATCTATGAATGAGACAGTCTTGTTGATCTTATTATTGGAGGTGTTCAAGCAGTAAATATTTGATGAGATAATAAATGTAAAATGCTTTGAAAATGTAAATTTAGGTGATGATAATGATGGCAAGAGTGATAAGAAGGAGCGCCACGGTGCTTTATTTGCATTGAAAAGCTGAACTGTAACTTTTGAAAGAGGTTAATAGTGAAGAAAAGGAACAGTTATAATTACACTGCTTGACACTTACAGAGTATCAAGGTGCCATTCTAAGCGCTTTATTTTGCCTTACCTAATGTAATCTGCAACAATCCTGATAAGTAAATTTAAGTATCCTCATTTACAAATGAGGAAAGGCTGACCTAGAAAAATTATGTAGAAAGTAGGAAGAATCTAGGTATTTTGGTTCCAGAACCTAAACTCCTGTCTCTATATGCTATAGTGCCTTTGTATTGGACAGAGCAAATGATGGAATCTATCACATGGGATGACCAGAGTATTCTGCCCTTTGCTATCTAATTCCAGTTCTGAGGCAGACATGAAAATACAGAACAGATAGCTACTAGGTGATACTTCTGGTTCATACCTGGAATGAAACCTAGCCATCACTCTTGTTCAGAGTCAATAAATGTTAATCTAAATAACTCTTCCACAGGCTGTGGTAGGATGTAGATGTCTCAGGAAGGTTCTGGATCACTGATGGTGTAAAATTCTAAAGTGTTACGGAATGTTCCAAAATCTTCCGTGAAGACTTTAGAAGCTCTGAGAGCCATTTCTGTTCTTAAATTTAATTGCCAAGCATCTCTTAATACTAATATGTGGGCTTCCTTAATTCTCTGTGAGTAGTCAGTCAGCAGTCCCTAAGATGAGTTCAGATCTCTGAGAAATTGCAGATTTTTTGCTTTGCTCATTTAGGCGATCACTGGAGAGTGATTCATTTATATTAATAAAAGAGCAACTTGAGAGGAAAATGGTCAAGCACTTAAAGAGCATGCTCATTTTTGCCTTGTGCTAGAGTGTGTCAGAAATGAAGGGCTTTTAAATAGTGACAACTGCCTGCCTTCTGCAAGGGCAGTCCTCACCATTATCACCTGCCAACAAAACTTGGGATACAAATTGAAAGGCAATTGTAAGATATTTCACAAATGGACTTGAACATGGAAGATTCAACTAGACACATGACTTTAACTTTGTTTGCATAGCTGTTGAAATGTGTGCTCAGTGAAGGGATTTCAGCTATTAATACAAGAAGGAGAGGGAGAAAATCCATGTGATGCTTTGTGGTTCCTCACTCACAACACTATCACCCAGTCTGATCTTTGAAGGGAAAAGTCTTTTTACATATACATAATCATCCTGATTTACAACTTCAGTCAACAGATTAGGCTTATCGTACTTTTCCTTTTGATTGTCTATTATTGGACTAGATTCCCTAGAACTTTGGCACATCCATCTATCTATATCACCTTGATGTGTGATTCATGTTTGCCTTTTTTTTTGTAAACATCTTATTTCCTTTATTCAGATATAAACTCTAGAAAAGTAGGAATTGTCAGTGTCATTTTATTTTAACATTTCCTAGCATAATGCTAAGCCCAGACTAAGAACTCAGCTGGTACTTGAAGTGTTGGAATCAGCTAAAGAAAATAAGAATGTTGTCTAGCCTCAGACTAGAAACACAATTGTGGTTGGAAAGCTGTATCCTGGAGCTTGTTTGTACTCTTCTATTGGTCTTCTTCCATGAAGATCATGACCAGAGCAGAGCTTACTTCACAATATTGGAGGAGAACATGGGTCATCTGGAATAAATGCTGCTCTTTTCTAAGAAGGAGAAATAGAGTTTCATCTACCATTAGATCTTTCTAGAATTCAATCAAACTGAAGCCATAGCTAAATTATAGCATCCTTAGTGCCATTAAAACCAAACTCTCTCTCTCTCTTACAGCTTTATATATTCCAATTCCATCGATTTTACCCACTCTTCAAATATGGCTTGAATATAACCTTTAAAGAATAACTTCTATAACCTTTAAGAGAAGGCACCATCAGCATCAGCTAATTCCTTTATTTCCTTACTATAATTATCACCACTCCCCAATTATTAATACATTCTTCTTTGGGAGGGAAATCATTCTGAATGAATGCTCCGCTCTTAGATTCCTCTTAAGACCCAGTGTGGTGGTAGACATATGGTCCATACAAAAAATACTCTTTCTTGACCTAATTCCTTACACATTGGAGAAGACTGTCTACTAGGTGTTTCCAGGAAGAGAGTGAAGAGTCTTTCTGTTTACATGTTCAGTTCCCATGGTAGTGTTTCTTACTAAGGGAAGAACATTCTAGGAAGACTAACACTAGGCCTGGTGAGCAACTTCCCTGAAGTTTAGCATTCATATTACTGAGTAGCAGCTTTAGAATCGGGAAAGAATGTCAAGCTGAGGGCAACAAACAAAAAAGTGTATTGGATCATGCTGACAAAGGTTGAATGACAGGATCATAGAAAAGTCTCTTCAAGGTTTTGGAAAGGAGATGTTTGCTCTGTGTCCTCTCTGGGACTTGTAGCTGCTCAGAAAATATTTGTTGAATAAATGGATGAATATACGAGGCACTGAGTATGTAAGATACTTAGGAAAGTTGATATAATTATTGCCCTTAGGTTATTTAGAATGAGATAGTCCTTTAACCTCTTGGTTGTATGTAAGCTTTTTTTTTTTTTCCTAAGACAAAGTTTCTAGCCCTCAAAGTTCTTGGTAACCTCTTCTATGCAGTCTCTAGACATCTCTGGAAGCTTATATTATTACTGTCAGTTTCTACCTTCTCATAAACTGTATATATAAAAAATACTGGAGTCTAGTAAAATTATAGCCTCTTTCCAAAGAGTTCCATAATAACCTGAGATATACACAAAATGATTTATACAATTGAGTCTCTATGGAAGCATATTACATCTCATAAGATATTTTAAAAAGTTTTAAGACAGAGGCAAAAGTTGTGAATCCCAAAGCAGCAAGATACAGTAATTGTGAGGCAATGCTATGGGTTTGTAGCCACTGTAAATGCATTTTATAAATCCCCATGGAGCAAGTAGGGAATGAAGATGCAAAGTTAATGTTAAAAATAAGAGGAAAAGAAAGTAAAAAGAGCAGATGTGATGTGGCCACTTTCAGGTTTGGCACATGGAAAACGGCCAAAATTATTGTGGGTATAAAAGGTAAAAAATGTTTTATCAAATGCTTAGTGTAAACTTGCAATAAAGTAAACTCAGAAAGAGACAATCAAGATATGAATGTGAAAGGAATCAAACTTCGGTTGGGTCCCTAACTGGAAAACAATAGACTCATTGAGGGGGTCAACGTTATTCCAAATGGACAATTATTTCATTGAGATTGCAGCCTTTGGAGATTATATTCTGAGATATTTAAAGAAAATTTATGATAATGTAAATGATTTTGGAATATTTATTATATAAATAATCAATGCGTTTGTGTATCTGAGGTTGCATGAATGATTGAGGCAAGTACAGATATGAACGCTGTTACTGTACCTCTATTATTTAAAGTTTTCTTTTCTGCGTTGTACCAACTTTATGGCTGTTTTCCTTTGAAGAATAAAAAATGACCAAAAGGAGCCAACATATTAAATAGAGTTAGGCACTGGAACTTTTGTTATGTAAGTTTAATAATACAGTTTTCATTTTATCACTGGCTCATGAAGGAATCCAGTGTCCCATTTGGTGAGCGTAATTATCCCCTCTGGCGTTTTTCCATATTCTATGCTAAATATTCAGCCAGGGTGTTATATCATTGAGTTGGAACTGCTAGGCCATAAAAAAAATACCATAAGCCTTTCAGAATTGCAATTTCCAATGGAAAAAGACTTTAATAATAAAAGCATCTAACTGAAGACACTTGATATTACACTGGGGGCAAGAAATGGAAGGGTGGCTCCACGAACCTTAAATTTCCCAGCGTGATTTATGCAACGTAATTGTGCCTAGGAAGCCCTTCTTTCACAAGTCATGTTATATTGAAAGGTTAAGGTTAAGGAAAGGTTATTATCTGCAGCAAGCATGTTGAGACATTAGTTTCTGTCTCTAGCTTTGTGATTGCAGTCTGGAATACCTAATCAAAAAATGTGCAAGGTTACAGAACTCTTGCATTAGAAACTGAATCTACAAATAATTATGTATTCAGATATGTAATGAAATAATTAGGATACATAGATGATGGGGTGCCACTGAATCAGATACTTTAAAAATATTAAGGATGAATTTGAGTAATTTATTTCAACAACAGATAAAAGTTCACTGCTACATGTCTACTCCTCTGATTCCCAGTAACAATAAGGAAGAAAGGGAAGATTCCACTTTTGACCCAGCCAGAATTGGAGTAGGCAGTGAGTGTGAATTAATCACCATCACAGCTGTAGAAAAGAGAAGCAGGGCAGAGGAAATAGCAAGCAGATGGAGAGTACTTGGGAAAGCTGACATGTCAAAGGGTATCTTAAAGTGTTGACTAATGATGCTGAGATGGTTTCCATTATCTTTCACTTGTCCACAGACTCTCAACTGAAATTAGGGAAAGGGTGGATTAACTTGAAGACTCCAGATAGAGACAGTGCTCATTTTATGTGATTTGTGTCACAGACAGTTTCAACATGGAAACCCTGAAAGAAGAGGATCCACAGCATCACTGCATATTTGATCCTCCTTCTGGAATGTGACAGGGTCAGAACTCAGAACTAGGGTAAGGCAAGGAAGCACTGAGGGTGGACTTCTAAGGAGGCACCCATTCTCATGTTTATGCCGGTACAAGGTTGGCACCTACATCAACCTGAAACTGAATGCCTCCTTAAATCCTGTCTGTATCAACTTGATTCCTCCTAGCCTTCACCTAAATGGTGAAGTCAGACTGTTTTTCCTGCCAATTAACCCTCTGACTCTGGACTGAAGTTACATAAACATATGGCAGCTTCAGAAGGATAGCATCTTGGGCTCTGTGGCAGGAGTGCTGAGCGACACATGGTCATGGCGGTCAGGATGCTGATGGTTGTAACCCACTGGGCTGCTGGTTTCTTACGTTACACAGGTTGAATGATGCCTCTCAAAGCCAAATTTCTTTCTGTTCATATCTGTTTGCTATTTAGGATCAAAACCTTAAAGGAAAAGAGAGAGTCTTAGGTTTGGGATGTTGTCCCAAGGCTTAGGAAGCACTTCGGTGGCCTCTGGGAAGGAGATTCTGTGGTAGGTGAGCCCTGCAGGTGCAGGGTGAAGGTAATATCATTTGAGGCTAAGGGCATGGGTTGTGGAGTCTGTTTTAATTCAGATTGAAACTGGTACAGATGGGATCTGTACCAGTTGAACAAATAATTTCACCTCTGTCTTAGTTTCCTTGTCTAGAGTATAGGGACAATAATCTTCACAACAACGTATTAAGTGAGAATGTTTTAAAAGTATGTTTAGAACTGTACCTTGATTCCGTAAAAGTATTCAAAAGTTGTTGAGCATCTGCCTGCTCTATGATGAATTTTGTGCTACAAGTAAAAAGGAAACACATTTCATCAGAAATCTCCCAGCTTAGGAGGAGAGAAAGTGGTCAGTGGGTATAAAGATACGGCAATAGAATTGGAAAATTTTTGGAGGCAAAACCTACACAGTTTAATAGCTGATTGTATGTTTGAGTTGTAGAGTGAAAAAAATGTCAAGGGTAAGCTCTTGGCTTCTGTCATAAGCAACTGGATAAATGATGGAGACACTCAATGAAATAGAGAACACTGAGAAAGGTGGATTTGGGGGGAGTATAATGAGTCTTACTCGAGATATTTGCCACTCTGAAAAAATTACTACTGAGCTTTATGTGGGATACAGCAGCCAGTTACTAGTCATCAGCCTTCTCATCTCCATCTCTTTCCTCAAGCCACACAATGCAAGCAGTCTTCCAATTAAACCTTTTATTTTCCTTTTTCTGACTCATTTTCAGTCCATCCATCAGGAGTGCCTTCCTGCTTCTTTCCATTTACCTGCATACTATCTATTCTTTATGATATACTGGCTTATAGGAGGGCATCTCATATCAGTGAGCTGCTGTTATGCGTATAGTTCTATAAGATGTAGCAAGATTAGTGTAGGCTCAGGATAGGGTTTGTTACTTACAAGGTTGTATCAGCTTTGAAAAGTTAAACCTTTAGAGCTTGTTTTTTCATTCATAGAGTTACCTGGGTTACCAGAAAGGATGATTGTAAACATTAATGAACATTTTTACATGAGGTAACTAATCACGGTGCCGTCCCTTGGTCAGTGCCCGATGCATGTCTATAGAAATCAATTTAGTAACCTGTTCCTCCAAGTAGAATCTGTTATGTTATAGGGCTGATAACACTACTTATAGAGTTGTGTGGATTAAAGACAGTAATCTATGGAACTCACCTGCCTGCCACATAATAGTCTCTGATGGCTCATACTTTTTCCTTGGGTAACACTTTTAGTTCTTCTACCATGCCTAATAATACACACGTATTTAAAAACCACCTCTAATCTTTCCTAAGTGATGATCATATGGAAGAGACCCTGGTCAATTCTGACTATAGGAGCCATTCTGATAGAGTGAGTATTCCCATTTGTTCAAAAATTTCCATTATTCTTATATGAACTCTAAATTTCAGAAGGGCAAAAGCCTTTTTCCTAGGATTGGTACACAGAATGGTTTGGAGAGCTGATGTTTCTTACTGTCTGTTCTCAAAGTCTTCGAGATACACGACCAGTTTCTTTTCAGCCAAGTCAGTGTAAATAATGACTGTTCTTATTGATAATCCAACCCTGGAAGGAAAATCTTAAAAAGTACCATAGGGGAAATACACACTTTTCATTTTCACTGCTTCTGATTTGGTATAAAAGATAGTCTCCTAGGTAAAATCACAGCTGTGATATGTTCACAGTTTTGGAACGCCTCCTCTCAAGTGCAGGAAGTCTGGAGTGGAGATCTAAAGTGACTCAGCAAATGTCCATTCTGGAGCATGTAGGCCTGAGGGAAGAATGGAACATGAGCTTAGGCTCAGCTTTCTCTTTGTCTTCAGACCTAGGACATACACTGAGAGATTCTGTTAGCCTTCTCCCACCTTTAGTTACAAGGAATAGCTTGGAAATTGTTTTAATTGAACGCAAAATGGGGAAGCATTTTATTTTTTACTTGGATAAGATGTTGGGGTTTTAGGTATATTTTAATATTTTATGTATATTTTAATATTTTCTTATATTGTCATGTGTGCTATAGGATTAAATATAATTAAATATTTTATAATTTTTAAAAGATTTTTATTGAAGTATAGTTGATTTACAATGTTGTATTAGTTTCTGTTGTATAGTAAAATGAAATCAGTTATGCCTATCCATGCATACTCAGTTGTGTCCAACTCTTTGTGACCCCATGAACTGTAGGTAGTCCACCAGGCTCCTCTGTCCATGGGGTTCCCCAGGCAAGAATACTAGAGTAGATTGCTATTTCCTTTTTCAGGGGATCTTTTCCACTCTTTTTTAGATTTTTTCCCATATAAGCCATTACAGAGTATTTATTAGAGTTCCCTGTGCTATTACTAGATCCTTATTAATTATCTATTTTATATATAGCACTGTGTATATGTCAATCTCCCAATTTATCCCTCTCCCAACCTCTCCCAAGCGACTTAGGATGGCATGGCAGAGGGATTAATATTTACAAAGCAATAGGGGAAAAGCATTGGTTAAGAGGGACACAGTATCTGTTCTGATATTGCTTACAGTATGAAACTAAGGAGAATGCATCGTATTTCTCCTGCTTAAGAAGTTTCCTTGTAAAAATCTAATTTTAAATATTGTTTTCATGGCACAAATGGTGAATTCTGCTCTAAGCTACTGTAAGAGAGGTGAGGGCATGGATCCCTGATTTTGTGTCCTCTTTGATTGTTCTATTCCTATTGCCTGTACTGTCTTCCCTCTTCTTCCTTTCTTCCTGGCTAACCTCTACTTATTTATAACTCAACTCTAATATTACCTTCCCTGAAATGTCTTCGCAAGTACCACTAGTACCCCCTTTCTAACATCCATTATTTTAAAATTATAACAAATTATAGCTTCATGTAGACTGAATGATACTCATGATAGCCCCTGTCCATTCTAGGCTTTCCTCCTCCCTTGACTGGCACTTGTGCTGGTCTCGGCAGGTGACTTACCTGGTAGAGTAAACCAAGCGCATGAGAAATGTGAGCCCCTGGTGAGACTTACCAGTTTGTGGGATGCTTTACATCTCATCTCATTTAGTACATGTACAAACAGAGCAATAGAGCAATTAGTTTAACTGTCCAACAACAGAAAGGTATTGAGACAAAGATTAGAATTCTTTTTTAAAAATTAAAAAAATTATTTATTTTAATTGGAGGTTAATTACTTTACAATATTGTATTGGTTTTGGCATACATCAACATGAATCTGCCACAGGTATACACATGTTCCCCATCCTGAACTCCCCTCCCTCATCCCTCCTTGTACCATCCCCCTGGGGCTGGTGCACTTAAAGATCAGAATTCTTAAAGGGATTTATTAAGAGTGTTCAAGGGCATCCCAGGTAGTGCACTGGTAAAGAATCTGCCTGCCAACACAGGACATGCAAGAGGCATGAGTTCAATCCCTGTGTCAGAAGATCCCCTGGAGTAAGAAATGGTAACCCACTGCAGTATTCTTCCATGGAAAATCGCATGAATAGAAGAACCTTGCCAGCTATAGTCCATGGGGTCTCAAAAGAGTTAGACATGACTGAGCAACTAAACAATGACTCAGTAGAGGAAAGGGAAAAAGCATAGGACAATTAGGGATACTTGTCTCTTAGTGACAGATGGTGTCAGGGTGCAATCATGCACCCTTTCCTTTGAGGCGGTAATGCTCATGTGCTCTAGAACTCTGGCCTCCTAAGAACTTCACCAATGTGATCAGCTCTTAAGCTTTTGTAGGTTCTCCCAAGTTGTAGAGATTATGTGTTCCACTAAGGCATCCAGAATACTTAGCACTGACTGTTCCCCAGTTACAATAAGCATGGTGTCACCAAATAGTTGGCTAGTGTCCTATTGTGTGGGTTGTCTTAATCAGCATTGTTCAGTGGAAACATGATGCAAGGCACCCATATAATTAAAAAATGCTTAGTTAACAATATTACAGAAACAAGTAGCATTAATTACATTTTATTTAACTCCAGCTACCCAACCATAACATTTTAACATGCTGTCAGTACAAAAAGTTGTAACAAAGGCTGTAACTGATGATGCTTTTTCCCTTGCTGTGCATGTGAGCAGTGAACTTGGGATGAGTGTGGACAGCCTCCCTCTTATCACTTACTCCCATGCAAGGAAGCAAAAAAGAATGTTTAAGTATATAGTCAGTTATTCTCAAGGAGAGAAACTGATAGAGGAGTCCAGAGAAAATCTAGAAACAGTAATAGGTTTCCTCTGCTATGTTCAAGGGCTAAAACATGAAGTTAGTATGAAAGTCCTAGATTCTCCAACAGTACCCATGGCCACATAGGCTACACAGGTTGTTAGTTATAACTGTACTTGTTTATTTTCATCTTAAGAAAGCATAACCAAAAGCAGGAGAGCAAGTATGACATCATTATAGGAATAATCTATAACATGTTTAGCTAATAAAGAAGTAAACTACTAATATTTTATGGCAATGCCGTGAAGGTTACTTCCTCCTAAGACTTAAATTTATGGCTACAGTTAGTTACAGTAGAGCTGTAATGACACTGGTCATGATCAATTCTGATCATTTCATTTGTCCGATGCTCTCCCAGGTGAGCCTTTAAACCTCTGGACTGGCAACCCTTTTTATGCTCCGCCTTCATGACTTGCCTCTGTTTGCTCAGCATTTATTTTGATCTTTAACCAAAGGAAGCGGATTAGGAATTGTGTGATAAGTGAAAGCCACCAGCATAGGCAGCCTAAACCCAATTCCTCTTCATTTCAGTCAAATTTCACATTTCATTACGATAGAATTAATTTGATGGCCAAATCTGGAATGTTAATGCTTTCCAGCTAGATTTGCTTCCAATTTAACACCCTAACTATGCTTGTAAAATAGACAGTAAAACAATCTTTTCTGATTTGGGAAATGCTCTTTATTCTTCATTTCTCTCTGCTCCACTGTAACATTGTAGCTGAGTTTTATGGAACAATCACTTTCCTCATCTAATTACTGCAATTCCCTAGTAGAAGGCCTCCTTTGCCCTGCAATAGCAAAATTATCATAAATACACAATTCCGCTGCCAGCATCTCATCTTGCACATGCGTCAGTGAGCAGAATCATGTCTTCCCTCTCTAAATTGTGTTCTCACTAAGTTGACAATTTTCATATGAACCAATAAAAATCTTGCTTTGACATTCCAACAAATTCCTGAGAAAGTTCATCTTGCCTCATTAGGTACAGTTCAGGTTCAGGTTCTAATACGTATGCAGGTGTTATTTGCCCCATCCTTCAAAATGCTCTTCAAGGGACTTCCTTGGTGCTCTGGTGGTTAAGAATCTGCCTTGCAATGGAGAGGATGCAGGTTCAATCCTTGGTTAGACAACTAAAATTCTCTGTGCCACAACTGAGACCCAACAAAGCCAAATAAATATTTTTTTAAGTATATGTGTTAAAAAATGTTCTTCAAAATGCAGGTGAGGAACCATTGGCTCTTGCCGGATAAACTGGCTGCTTTTTTTTTTTTCCCCCACAGCAGGATGTGCTGTGCTTAGTCACTCAGTTGTGTCCAGCTCTTTGCCACCCCATGGATTGTAGCTCACCAGCTCCTTTGTCCTTGGGGATTCTCCAGGCAATAATGCTGGAGTGGGTAGCCATGCCCTCCTCCAGGGGATCTTCCCAACCCAGGGGTCAAACTCAGGTCTCCTGCATTGCAGGCAGATTCTTTACCAGCTGAGCTACCAGGGAAGCCCACACAGCAAGATATACCCAAGTTTATGAGAGAGGAGTACAAACTCATCTTCACTTATGTTTCCAGTCTAATTTCCCACCATTTCCCAGTATGAGTGTTTTGTTTCCACTTTATTGAAGTCCCGTCGTTCCCTGAATACATGTGCAATTTTCATGGACCGGTACTGTTGGAACTATCCTTTCTGCTAAAGTGCGATTCCCTCTATTTCTGTTTAATGTACATTCATCTTGAAATCTCAGCTCAAGAAAGTTGATTTATAAAGCCTACCCTGCCTTAACCTCTCACACATTGATTATGAACTTCTCATTTGTTGTTCAGTTGCTAAGCCATGTCTGACTGTTTGTGAGAACTTCTAGGGAACTTCTCATATTACATCATAATTATTGGCTATTTAGCTTGCCTTCTCCACTAAATCAATCATTTAGGCTTTGGAGTAAGAAACATTCAAATCCCAGCTTCTTAGACATTTCCCATTGTTGAGTAATCATCTCAACACAGAGATTAAGAGGTTGGGATGTGGCATCAGACAAAACTCAGGATTGACTTTTGGCTACATTACTAAAACATGGTGTAATTTCTGGTCAATTCCTTAAATTCTGTTAAGTCTAGTTTGCTCCTCGGTACAGTAAGGGTGAGAAAAGTACTGACATCCTAAGACTGTGGTGAGGATTAAACAAGATGACGTGTAACTCTGAGTCATACAAGCATAAGGAAAGTTAGCAGTGTGATTAAAATGTCTCATTTTCTCATCTGTGAAATGGGGATGGCAATATTCTATCCATAAGACTATTGTAAGAACCAACATCAACCAACATTGATGTTTAGTTGGCATTCAATAAAATGAATTAATGATATGTTCATAGGGTCTGTTGGAATGTGGCCGTTGTGTTTTACTTTGTTCTGACAAGAGGTTATTGTGGGAAGACCTAAAGTTATGCAATTGAAGTACTGACATTCTTTAAACCAGCAAGGAATTTCCTTCACTCATATCTCTAACTTTCCAAGTACAGAATACTAAGCAATGTTCCTCACATGTTTTGAAATAGGAGGTATCTAATATACTCCATATTAAAAAAATCTTAGACATATCAGAAAGCAAAATGTTTATTGATTGTTATTTCCAGAATTTCAACAACATTCTTTTTTATTTCCTTGGACAAAATCTACTCTTTCAGTGTATTATGGGTTACATATATTTGTAGTTTGCCAGCTTAAAAAAATCAAATCATGGGGAGTACTATTTTGAGTCTTAAATGACTGCTTGGGAATAAACTTTTACATCCTACGTATTGGTATGGGTGTATTTGTCTTCTACAGAAAACTCACATGATGAAAGAGAATTAAAAAACATAATGGGTTTTTCTAAGAGCATACCTTGCAATGAATTCTTTAAATTTTTCTTTATGATTATGTTTGCATTGAAAGCATAAAAAAAAACCCTTTTATTAAAAAAACGGATAAAAATGTTTTCTGTAGAACATTTGGCCATCTGCACCAAAAGCATTTTACTTCCCAGCTGCTATTAGTTTATATTGAATGCTTATTCAGATGGATTTCCACATACTCAGAGTCATCTCTTTTTTCCTTCGGTGCACATTGAGCCATGTCTGAAACAGGATTAGTTTTCAGCTTAAATGAATACTGCAGCTTGATAGATTCAAGTGAATGGCTAATTCAAGTATACTCAAACTGCATTATTTACAAAACTGGGGTGAGTCTTTTGAATCCTTTTATATTGTTTTTCTTTCTTTTTGTTCTTTAATAGCCAACTTAATGTGGTGAATAAAAATAATTTTGATAAGGGCTGAAAAGGTGGATTTTGAGGTATTGCACCTGAACTGAAATTGTTTTCATTTAGCTTTTAATACTTGAACAATTTTCTATTTTGTTAGGAATAATTTATAAATGAGTAGTGACCTGCATCATCCTCGTGAAGTAGGCATGATGATCTCATGTTTTAAATTAGACTCTTCAGAAAACTTATTGTGATGAGAGAAATATATGAATAACATGTGGATATTTTATCTCTTTTTGTCTGTGTAGAACTTATTAAATATTTACAACTTTTTTGTTTTCCTCCTCCTAAGGACTATTTTATCTTTTTCTCATGTGGGGACTTATTAAGAGAATGAGAGGAAAAATGAGAGAAACCAAGGCAGATGTTACTGACTTTCAAAAAATGAAATATAAACAGAATTAATATAGAACAGAAGGAAAGGAGGCCTAAAATGAGAAAAGAAATAAAGAAGGCACATTAAACAGGGCTATGCATAGTGCGTAGGGAGTTTCCAATGATTTCTGAGGGCATGGAGAGAGAAGGGAGGATGTATACTAATGAGAATGAGAAAGAATGCCTTAGTCTGTGTTTGGGGGCAGTGGCCACTCTGACCTTGTAAAGATCATTGAACATCGTATGAATTTCCTGTTGCTGCTGTAAAAAAGAGCCGCAGACTTGATGGCTTAGATGACAGAAGTTTTTTGTGTTGTGGTTCTGGAAGTCAGAAGGTCTAAATTCAGTCTCGGTGGGTTAACGTCAATGTTCTTGGGGGGGCTGCACTCCTTCAGGAGACTCTAGGAGGGAATCTGTCTCCTTACATTTTCCAGCTTCTTCCAGAAGTTACCTAGGTTCCTTGGCTTCTGGCTCCTTTCAGTTGTCAAAGCCAGTAATGGCTGTTTAGTCTCAGGTTGCACCCTTCTGACACGGGCCCTTGCCTCATCTGCATTTGAGGACCCTTGTGATTACACTGTGTGTAGTCCTGGCCTATTGGTTAAGACGATGGGCTAGAAATCCACTGGGGTCTCCCTGCACAGGTTTGAATCCTGCTGACTATAAGATTAGCTTTTGGTCTTCCCTGGTAGCTCAGTTGAAGTTAAAGAATCCACTTGCAATGCAGGAGACCTCAGTTCAGCTCCTGTGTTGGGAAGATCCTCTGGAGAAGGCATAGGCTTCCCACTTCCAGTATTCTTGCGGCTCAGCTGGTAAAGAATCTGCCTGCAATGTGGGAGACCTGGGTGATTACACTGGGCCTACCCAGATAATCTAGGACAATGTTAATTTTTTAAGGTTAGCAACCTTAATTTAATTTGAAATAAGAGTAATCAATTTTATTTGAAACCTTCATTCCCCTTTGCTGTGTAACATAGCATATTCACAGGTCCTGGGGATTAGGATGTGGGCATCTTTGGGGGGTTGTTACCCTACCATAGACAGCAAACCTATAAGCTTTATTTTGCACAGGACAAAAACTGTGCCTGAAAAATAGAAGCCCCACACCTCCAAGTCAAGCTTCTACAGTAAATGTTGCTGCAAAACCATACAGCCACATGACTCATAAAAAATAATCTGTAGTCTCTTGAACTTCAATTATTCTGATGGCTTTGTTTTGCCCATAAAGGGTAGTAAACAACTTTATATTCAGTGATGAATGTCTGTGTTTCTCATTATTTTTAATTATAAATGTCTTTGATCTCTGGTGAAATTTTTTCGGTTAGAGTTGTAGTGAGACAACAAAAGATTTATTTTGAACTGTGATCATATATATGGCAGATTGGGAGCAATGGCATGGCCTCTGCCTAGCATCACAGAAGAGTGTCTTACAGGATACCACTACCCCAGGAAAAGATCAAAATTCAAAGTATGGTTTTCTACTGAATGTGTATCACTTTTGCGCCATTGTAAAGTTTAAGTCAAATTGTTAAGTTGGTGGCCAACTGTACATCCTTCCCACTCCAGAGCCCATATAATTCTGAGTCCTGGCACAGATAGAAACTGGGTTAGGAAATGTTTGACATGATGATTTTTTAATGCAAGGGAAGAAGAAGCTGATCTCAGCACAAGGGTTTATTGGAATAAGGTTAAGACATAGCCTGTCTTAATGGATCCAAGACTTGATGTTCTTGGATGTTCCATTTCCCATATCAGATGCTTCTTCCCATTTTCTACCTAATACCTTCATCTTTGCATACATATTCAAATGCATATACTCGTGACTTTCAAACACACCTACCTACACACACACCATAGAGTAAAACAAGTGGGAAATGGTTATTTTTAGCAGACTGAAAGAAGCACAAGGTCAAATTCTGTATGGGAAGAGTGAACATAAGGAGTGGTTCCAAGGACTAAACCTATGGATAAAATTCTGTCTATAGTTTCTCTGTACTTTCAAATCCACTATATCCTACATACTCTTTATATATTGGTAATTGCAGCTTGAACCTAAAAAAAAAAAAAGTGCTGTTTTTTATTTTTCCCCCAGAATTTCTGTGAACTTGTATGATTAGCAGTTTTTAATAATGGCTCCTGTTGCCTGTCCTTTTAATTACTTGGGGAAAAATGCTGAGTTCATACTTGATTTTTTTGCAAGCAAATTTGTCTATTATGTATACTCCTATTACCAAAATAAGTCATGTGAGCAAATGTCTTCTTTTTGCCTATGACTTTGCTCTCCATTTGTAGATGTATTTATTTTACTTTTAATATCATTTTCATTTTTCCTCAATGCAATGTTAACTAGAGGGACCTACTGATTTAATTGTAAGGCAAGTGAGATGTATCCTTTTATTGGCATGAACAGCAGTTGGCCCTGTCACCTGTCATAATCTTATTCTTTTAGCTCAGACTGAGAGAGCCTGGTTTATCAGACCAGACCTCCAGGCACCTTCCCACGTGGACAAGAAATCAAGGGCTCACAGGGGCCCAGATCATTATGAAGATATTCCCCTATGGGTTTTAAGCTGGAAGGGCTGGTTATGCCTACTTGGTGTCCTCAGGCTTTGTGGCCACAGGGTCAGAATTAACGATGCTCAGAATTGCCACTCTCCAAGTGTGTCCCTAGTGGCTTATTTCCCTGATTGTAAGTTACCCATCATTCTCTTCTGTGTGCAAATATCTTTGGAAATACTGAGATTCCAGGTATACACTGAGGCTTGAGCTGGGAAATGAGAGGTAATGACAAACCAAATACAACCTCATGATTATTTTAACACAATATCATCTGATTTCTTTTGATGGCATATTAATCATTAGTCTTTAAAATTCTAAATTTGAAATTGTTTTAAGTATTGCATTTCAGATTTACAAAGTAATACTGACTTCACAGTACTGTACTTATTATGGCATCTGTGCTTTTGCTGATGTCCTTTGCTTGGTCTCTGATCCATCTTTGCAGGCCCAGCCTCTGTACGAAGCCTTTTCCTGTCCATCCAGTCAAGGAAAGATAGGCTTTTGTGCTAGGAAGCTGCCCTGTGTTCCTTATTTTTAATTCTTCAACCTCATTACATTCTAGCAGGTATAATCTGAGCTAGTTATGTATGCCTCTGACCTTGCTAGAAGTTGAGCTCCTCAAGACTAGGGACCCTGACTTCTCTATGGACAGGTGGGACATTCCAGGTTATTTTCCCCTTCCCTCTTGTTCCACCCACCCTTGTTCCTGAGAAAGAGAAAGATTTTTAGAACAGTGGCTATTTAAGGTTTCTATATAGAATGATTTTTATTAGCAAGGTGGAGGTTTGAAGATGCTCTTCATGAAAGGTCAGCTATTGCCATCCTAGGATGCAGCCAGGATGAGTCCTAACAATGGTAGATAATAGCTACCTACAATGATAAATAATAGCTTCAGAGTTAAGTTAGTCTCTTTGAAGGAGTGAAACAGAGTAGAAACTGAGAAGAGCAAATGGAACAAGGGGCAGTTAAGTCCTATCTATGGTTAACATTCTTGCCTGGAGAATCCCAGGGACGGGGGAGCCTGGTGGGCTGCCGTCAATGGGGTCGCACAGAGTCGGACACGACTGAAGCGATTAAGCAGCAGCAGCAGCATGGTTAACGTTTAAAGGACTGAATGTAAACCCAGTGGAACTGATAGATAATATTGGCATCCTCTTTTTTCATATGTTTTAAATATTTATTGGAGTAGAGTAGATTTACAATGTTGCATTAGTTTTTACTGTACAGATATTCATATACATATATCTGCTCTTTCTAAGAATCCTTTCCCATATAGGCCATTGAAAAAGCATCCCCATTTGGAATCCTGTTCCATGCCTCTGAGTGAGGTTATATCCTATCTGGTAATGAGGTGTTTCTGTAAGCCCTTTGAAAATAGTGTGGAACAAAAGAGCAGGGTTTTCTAGATAGCTGCGAATAGAGAGACAGAGAGACTGACAGATAGATGCCAGTGGCCCAATATAAATATTTGAAGAATTGAGTCACAGTGGCTTGCAATTCCTGAAAGAATGTTACAAACATCATTTCATCCTGAGTTCATCCTCAGTCAAGCGAGCGTTACAAAGAGTGGCTTAGTGTAATCCTCTGCTCCACATCAGCAGAGTCATTAGCTCAGACATGTGGAAACGGGTAAATATGTGAGCTGCCCAAGTGGAGAAAAAGCTTGCCTCTGAAATCCTTGCACTGTGGACCCTGGCACAATGACTGCTCAGAGCCCAGACTTGTGTGTCAGGGATGGCTTATCACAGACCAGCTGTGACGTGATCACACATGCCTAGGACAACGGAAGCAGAAGCACTGGCTTTGGATGGGCAGAACATGACAAATACAAATTTCTTTATTTGTTTGGGATAAATATCACACAGGAGGCTTCCCAGGTGGCTCAGTGGTAAAGGATCTGCCTGTTATGCAGAAGACACGGGTTCGATCCCTAGGTTGGGAAGATCGCCTGGAGAAGGACATGGCAACCCACTCCAGTTTTCTTACCTGGAAATTCCATGGACAGAGGAGCCTAGCAGGCTACAGTAAATGGAGTCACAAAGAGTCAGACAGAACTTAGCGACTAAACAAAAATACCGAACATCACAGAGGGCGCATGAGTACAGGATATTTACAGCCGCACATTGCTGCGGGAATGCATTCAAATGGCTACAGAGGTTATTAGATAATATATTGGTGATATTTGTTAAAGCAACCAGTGTATAACTCTTCATCTAGCAGTTTCTGTCTTTTTAAGAGCCCATCCTACAGAACCAATAGGACCAGTGCAGTTGTGTGCACACAAATCTACAGTAGAGTTTACAGCACTCCCGCCTCCAAACAGTTTACTTTGGAATTTCTTCCTCGAGGAGAATCATGGGGAACATGTCAAGACATTGCTGGGATATTGTATAGCTATTAAAAAAGAGGTAGGTAGATAAGAAAAGTTATAACCAACCTAGATAGCATATTCAAAAGCAGAGACATTACTTTGCCGACTAAGGTCCGTTTAATCAAGGCTATGGTTTTTCCTGTGGTCATGTATGGATGTGAGAGTTGAACTGTGAAGAAGGCTGAGCGCCGAAGAATTGATGCTTTTGAACTGTGGTATTGGAGAAGACTCTTGAGAGTCCCTTGGAGTGCTATCCAACCAGTCAATCCCAAAGAAATCAACTCTGCATATTTATTGGAGGAACTGTTACTCAAGCTCTAATACTTTGGCCATCAGATGCAAAGAGCTGATTCATTGAAAAAGATCCTGATTCTGGGAAACATTGAGGGCAGGTGGAGAAGAGGATGATAGATGATGAGATTCTTGGATGGCATCACTGGCTCAATGGACATGAGTTTGAGTAAACTCCGAGAGATAGTAAAGGACAAGGGAGCCTGGTGTCCTGCAGTCCTTGGAATCACAAAATTCAGATACAACTTAGCAACTGAACAACAACAAATGAATCATCAATGTCAGAGAGACTTAAATGTATTCCTTTATTGCCTTTTTGATGTATATATTATTCTCTTCAGTCTGAGTTCTTATTTTTAAAGATGTTAGTATTCCTTTTGCAAAATTGGGCTGGCATTTTTTACTAACAGTTACATATACTATAGCCACAAAAGATGCTTATACAAAAAGCTAAAGTGTTTAATTCTGAAGGAGTTATTACTAATATCAACTACTAGCCTATGGCATAGCTAGTTGGTATAGATTGTCAATAGTTGCTCTAAATCATTCTTAGAATTTGCACACTGATCCATAAACAAGATAGAAGTGTAACTATTTCTAAAATTATCACTGCATTCTTGCAGGAAGCACCACTCTTTCTACTATATCACTAGTCTGAACACTAGTGCTAGTAAACCTAGAGTAATCTATCTGAGGAATTTTACAAAGTAGATCCCCAGATCTCATCTTCAGAGAATCTGATTCTATAGATCCTCTTGGACACTGTATTTTCATTTTAAATGTTCTCTGGTGATTTGAGGTGTACTAACCAGTTCATTCTGAGGGAGATCGGCCCTGGGATTTCTTTGGAAGGAATGATGCTAAAGCTGAAACTCCAGTACTTTGGCTACCTCATGCGAAGAGTTGACTCACTGGAAAAGACTCTGATGCTGGGAGGGATTGGGGGCAGGAGGAGAAGGGGATGACAGAGGATGAGATGGCTGGATGGCATCACTGACTTGATGGATGTGAGTCTGAGTGAACTCCGGGAGTTGGTGATGGACAGGGAGGCCTGGCGTGCTGCGATTCATGGGGTCGCAAAGAGTCGGACATGACTGAGTGACTTAACTGAACTGAACTGAACACTTATATAACTACTATAGNTGTGAGTCTGAGTGAACTCCGGGAGTTGGTGATGGACAGGGAGGCCTGGCGTGCTGCGATTTATGGGGTCGCAAAGAGTTGGACATGACTGAGCGACTGAACTGAACTGAACTGATTGTCACCTTATTTATTTAACTTATATGAGGAGTACATCTTGCAAAAAGCCAGGCTGATGAATAACAAGCTGGAATCAAGATTGCTGGGAGAAATATAAACAACCTAGATATGCAGATAACACCACTCTAATGACAGAAAGTGAAGAGGAGTTAAAGAGCCTCTTGATGAGGATGAAAGAGGAGAGTGATAAAGCTGGCTTAAAACTCAGCATTCAAAAACCTAAGATCATGGCATATGGTCCTTTCACTTCATGGCAAATAGATGGGGAAAAAGTGGAAACAGTGGCAGACTTTATTTGGGGGGCTCCAAAATCACTTCAGATGGTGACTGCAGCCATGAAATTAAAAGACATTTGCTCCTTGGAAGGAAAGCTATGACCAACCTAGACAGCTTATTAAAAAGCAGAGATATCACTTTGCCGACAAAGGTCCATATAGTCAAAGCTATGGTTTCTCCAGTAGTCATGGATGGATTTGAGAGCTGGACCATAACGAGAGTTAAGTGCTGAAGAAATGATGCTTCCAAATTGTGCTGGAGAAGACTCTTGAGAGTCCTTTGGATTGGAAGGCAATCAAACCAGTCAATCCTAAGGGAAATCAATCCTCAATATTCATTGGAAAGATTGATGCTCTAGCTGAAGCTCCAGTTACCTGATGTAAAAAGTCATCTCATTGGAAAAGATCCTGATGGCTGGCAAAGATTGAGGGCAAGAGGAGGAGGGGGCAAAAGAGGATAAAATGGTTGGGTTATATATATATATATATATATATATATATATCAATTTGACAAATGGAGAAAGTAACACTGACATATATACATGGTCATGTGTAAAATGGCTGGTGGGAAGCTGCCATGTGACACAGGAGGCCAGCCTGGCACTCTGTGATGACTTAGAGGTGGGGGATGGGATGGTGGAGAGGAAGGTTCAAGAGGGAGGGGGTATATTTTTCCCAAAATATTTTATTATTCTAGGTCCATGGTATGTTCCATATAAAATTTTTAGTCTGGCAGTTTCTACAAAAATATGTACTGGAGTTTTCAATGGAATTTCATTCAAATCTATAGATCAGTAGACATTTTAATAGTATTGAATCTTTGAATCCCTACATGTGGGATAGTTCTTAATTTAGTTTGACTTTAAAATTTCTCTCAGGAATAATTTTTTGTTCTAGTTTTCTCTTCAGTTTTTAACATAGAGGTTTTTTAAAAAAGTGTTTGGTGAATTAGTTTCTATTTTTTGTACCTTATTATGGATATTAAAAAAATGTTCATTTTCCAATTATTTGTTGTTATTATAGTAAGTGAAAGTGTCAATGGCTCTGTTGTTCCGACTCTTTGCGACCTCATGGATTGTAGCCTGTCAGGGTCTTCTGCCCATGGAATTCTCCAGACAAGAATACTGGAGTGGGTAGCCATTTCCTTCTCCAGAGAATCTTCCCAACCCAGGGTTCAAACCCAGGTCTCTGGCATTTTAGGCAGATTCTTTAGCACCTGAGCCACAGAAAAGTAAATTATAATTACATGTTGCCTTTATAAACTACAATTATTATAGATTTATTAACCCCATCAGTTTTTTGTATATTTTATGTTGAAAATTATCTTATTTTCTATTTTCCAATCATTCCTTTTTATTACATTACTGCACTGGCTAGTACAATACTGAATAGAAGTTTTAAGAGTGGACATCCTTATCTTGTTTGCAAATTTAGAGAGTAGGCATTTCTTTAATATTGCTTTTTGTCTGTAGATTTTTCATAGAAACTCTTTATTAAGTTGATAAAATTTCATTGTTTCCAGTTTACCAAGAGGTTTTATTTTTAAAGGAATGGGTGCTGAATGTCATCAAATTGCTCTTTGTTAATAAAATCACATAACTTCTCTTTTATTCTAAGTCTGGTGACTTGCTGATTTTTGAATACTGAAAGAAATTTGAATTTTTAGGATAAACCCATCTTCAGTTCAGTTCAGTAGCTCAGTCGTGTCCGACTGTTTGTAACCCCATGAACCACAGCACGCCAGGCCTTCCTATCGATCACCAACCGCCGGAGTCTACCCAAACCCATGTCCATCGAGTCCGTGATGCTATTCAACCATCTCATTCTCGTCCCCTTCTCCTCCTGCCTTCAATCTTTCCCAGCATCAGGGTCTTTTCAAATCAGTCAGCTCTTCTTATCAGGTGGCCAAAGTATTGGAGTTTCAGCTTCAACATCAGTCCTTCCAATGAACACCCAGGACTGATCTCCTTTAGGATGGAATGGTTGGATCTCCTTGCAGTCCAAGGGACTCTCAAGAGTCTTCTCTAACACCACAGTTCAAAAGCATCAATTCTTCGGTGCTCAGCTTTCTTCATAGTCCAACTTAGTGATGGTATATGATCCTTTTTATATATTTCTATTTTCTAACATTCTTTTCTTTAAAAGAACTCTTACATCTACTTTTATGAGACAGATTGGTGCTCAGACAAATGAAAATAATGCAGAGACAAAAATATATATGTAAAATTAACTCAGTATCTTAATGAGACAAAATTTTCCTGTTTGATTTTTAAAGAATTTTCTTTTTTGATAAGATTTCTTTTCTTAGTCTCTAAAATCACATTTTCTTTTAGTGCTTTGAATGTTTATAATAATTGCTCTATATTGTTTTCTAATACCAATGTCTGTACCAGTGTGTTCAGGTTCAAGTTTTTTCCTTAATCATGAATCATTTTTTTTCTGTTGCTCTGTATATCCAAAGACATATGATACTTTGGTTAATACATTGCAGAAACTTTGGATTTTGTTATTTTTTTCTGAAGAATGTTGCCTTTTCAGCAGTTAGTTCAATTACTACAGTTCCATAAGCTTGATTTCATGCTTTGTCAGTGAGAATTTGTGAAATGTATTTCTCAAACTAGTTGCACCTCAACTTTCAAGTTCTATCTCTTAGATGATTATGTTAGGACCTGTTTTTATAGTTTGAGAGAGTGAGTTTAGCTTAGGTCTTACTCTAAAGCATGCTTACTATTTCAAAGTCATGACTTTTCTGTTATTGTAGCTGAGTACCAGGTATTTTAGTAGTGTTACCAAACTTTCTCCACTCTGGCAGAGCCTGAACTCCAAATTCATCCAGCCCTGCCTGCATTCCTCATCCTCTAGTGTCTCTGTTCTTTCAACCTCATAGCAAGTGAAATTGAGTAAGCTTTAGGATCTTGCCCGACCAGAGACTTGCATGAAAACTTTGCATGGATTTCTAAGGGTCACAAAGAGTCAGACTCAATTGCGTGACTGAACTGAACTGAATGACTTCCTGGTACCAATTATGTCCTAATTTCAGTAAGTAGGTTCAGTTGCTCAGTCATGTCTGACTCTTTGAGACCCCATGGACTGCAATACACCAGGCCTCCCTGTCCATCGCCAACTCCTGGAATTTACTCAAACTCATGTCCATCGAGTCAGTGATACCATCCAACCATCTCATCCTCTGTCATCCCCTTCTCTTTCCACCTTCAATCTTTCCCAGCATCAGGGTCTTTTCCAATGAGTCAGTTCTTCACATCAGGTGGCCAAAGTGTTGGAGTTTCAGCTTCAGCATCAGTCCTTCCAATGAACACCCAGGACTGATCTCCTTTGGGATGGACTGGTTGGATCTCCTTGCAGTCCAAGGGACTCTCAAGAGTCTTCTCCAACACCACAGTTCAAAAGTATCAGTTCTTCGGCACCCAGCTTTCTTTATAGTCCAACTCTCACATCCATACATGACTATAGGAAAAACCATAGTTTTGACTAGATGGACCTTAGTCAGCAAAGTAATGTCTCTGCTTTTGAATATGCTATCTAGGTTGGTCATAACTTTTCTTCCAAGGAACAAGCATCTTTTAATTTCATGCCTGCAGTCACCATCTGCAGTGATTTTGGAGACCCCCCCCCCAAAATAAACTCCGCCACTGTTTCCACTGTTTCCCCATCCGTTTGCCATGAAGTGATGGGACCAGAGGCCATGATCTTCATTTTCTGAATGTTGAGCTTTAAGCCAACTTTTTCACTCTCCTCTTTCAGTTTCGTCAAGAGGCTCTTTAGTTCTTCTTTGCTTTCTGACATAAGAGTGGTGTCATCTGCATATCTGAGGTTATTGATATTTCTCCCAGCAATCTTGATTCCAGCTTCTGCTTCTTCCAGCACAGCGTTTCTCATGATGCACTCTGCATATAAGTTAAATAAGCAGGGTGACAATGTACAGCCTTGACGTGCTCCTTTCCCAACTTGGAACCAGTCTGTTGTTCCATGTCCAGTTCTAACTGTTGCTTCCTGGCCTACATACAGATTTCTCAGGAGGCAGGTCAGGTCATCTGGTATTCCCATCTCTTTAAGAATTTTCCACAGTTTGTGGTGATCCACACATTCAAATGCTTTGGCATAGTCAATAAAGCAGAGATAGATGTTTTTGTAGAACTCTTTATCACGTGCTTTTTCGATGATCCAATGGATGTTGGCAAGTTGATCTCTGGTTCCTCTGCCTTTTATAAGATATATTTTACAAAGATTTAATGGAAATAATACAATAGAATAAGGTAAGCCTATTTGTCTCATAAATGATTATAGAACATTTTATATAGACATCTACTTCATCTATATTATAAATTGACTAAACACTAGTATATAACTTCATGAAATTGATTAGCTATCATTGTATTGTCCCACTTCATAGAAGAAGAAACTGAGATTCAGGAAAGTTAAGTGACATGTTTTTCACATCTCTTTGGGTCAGCCTCACAGAAATAGATGAGAGGTTGGGAATTGGGTAATATTTAACTCTGTGGTTTTGAGTATATGACTTACTTGCCTTCTGCGTGCGATAAGAATCTCAGTTTTCCAAGCATTGGCTGCTATACTGCACGCTGGTGTATTTTGCAAAATTAAAGTGTTGTACAAAAGTATAGTTTAATGTATAACCTCTCTCAACTTGTTTGCCTTAACTTTAAGGAAATCTTAGTTTTTGTGCAGATTTGAATGGATTAGGTTTTCTTAAAAGGGGGCATTCTGGTTTGGAACTTATCCAATATTTTTCTTTCTTTCACTCACAGATCCATAGCCTTCCTTTGGAAAATGACTGCTTATGTTTTCATGTCATGTTTCCCTGGTAGGACTGTCAATCCAGGGCTATAGGTATTTGCTTTGAGGCTGGGCAGATGTCCTAAGCCTGACTAATAAGAGCCCCCTGGTTTAACTTCATCCCTTAAGCCCCACTCAGGATTTTGGCCAAAGTAATTGCAAGAGTGGTTGTCTTTCAAAGATGGGCTTTGGAGTCCTAAGTTATATAAGACAAGCTATTTTCTCTTCATGAATAAGTTAGTTTAATTCCTTTTGTCTTCTTGGCACTTGCACATGGCCATCTTTGCGCTTGGGAATAGAGTCTTGAGGAAAATAGACATTTTATTCATTACCTATTGCTCCAGCACAGTGCACGGTCCTGGAAACACAGTAGACACTTTCAGTAAATGCCTGCAATATTGCATGAGTTTATTGTGATACTTGCAGCTATTGACTTCTAAAGGACAGAGAACAGGTGGTCCTAAACACCCCAGGGGTTCATGGGTGGGTACCCCCGACACTCCCTTCTCACACTCTACCCTCAGCATGCCCATCCAAAGCCCTGCCCAGCTCAGCACTTGATCCACTTGTTCTGGTATTAAACAGCTCTTCTCACCAATGGTTACTGAGCATTGAAATGTGCACTTAATTCTCAGAAAAAAAGGGCTATGATTTTTTTTCTTAATTATGCTGAACAGCCAAGCTTCAGGGTTGGGGGGATGGGAGTGCTAACTAATGGCCAGGTGTGTCCTTTGCATTTCTAATGCTTTCTTGCCTCAGAGAGAGGAGGAGAGGGAGAAAAGGTGGCAGACCAAGTCACTGAATATTTTAAGGCTGATGAACAAATGACTTCATTATAAGGAAGATTGCTGCTCCTCTTGTGTAATGTCATAACTTTTGGTATAATTCAGCTTTTAAAGACTCTGTGGGGAAAGCAGAATCTCAGAACAAACTGCCATTAATATTTAACACATACACACCAAAAAATATTAGCCCCTTAAGCTTTTACGATGTCTTTATGGGGGGAAAAAAGACAAAACTACAAGTGAAGTCACACTTACAAATAAAAAGCAGCAATCTTAACTACAGCAACTGTGGATAGAATTAAGAAACAAATTCCAATTTGGAGTTGTTTGAAATAAATATTTAGGTCCTTGGGAAAGGACACAATTCTTTCTTTTTACTCTTTATTTGGTTTCTTTTGTGCAGTTACAGAATTCCAAGTAATTGTCATCAAGTACAGCTTAGCACTAACCATTGTCTCTTGTGGTAAACCACTCTTGTTTCTTTTAAAATTATGGTGCAAGGCAAGTGGTGTTGTGGGTTAAGTTCTCTTCCCCTCCTACCCCTCACTCCAACTGGGAATGTTGGGCAATGACCTTGAGCTGCAAACCCAAGGCACAGCTGGCAGTTCCTTGTCTTCTGCTTATTATGGAGCCACCTAGAGTCTTTGCACATAGTGCTTGCTCATGCCAGCCCAGGGGCACTAGTGGAAGCTCCATGGGGATAGGGAATTGTACTTCCATAGTGGATGGATGGATAGTTGGAATCATCACACCATCTCCTTGTAAACTGGTGATTTCCAGAAAAGACAAAGTTGAATTAAATCACTGAAGGTCAAATTGCAAACTGCTCTGTGAAGATTTTTGCCTGGAGTCCTGCTGGCTTAAGGGGCAAAGGGCAGAATCAGAATGGAGAGAAGGAAGAACTCTGAAAATGTTAGACGTTCATCACCACTAAATTGTTGGAGTACAAGTCAGAGACAGATGGGCAAAAAAGAAGCAGCAGGTCTTAGTAGCTGAATCATGGCAGCAGTGTCAAACCTAGATTCAGATGTGATTTTCAACCAGTTACTTATGTTTTTGTGTCTTCTTATTATTTTTTTAATCTTGTGGAGTTTTTATGGACCTTACTAGTTGATTGGCAAATACCAGTCAATTTTTTATAGCTTCTTGACTTTTTGCATACACCAGATTGATTCTTTGATATTAAGAAATAGTCATTTGTATATGTTACTATTTGTTCTTTTTTGTAGACACAGGATTCCTACAGTCCACATGTTGAATTCATCCTCATTCATCAGCACCAGTTATTTCCCTTTTTATAGGTAACAGTTAAAATAATGATTATTGAAATGAAACTAAAACGTTGGCATTCATTGAGTGTTATATACCTCTCAGGTACTCTGCTAGCCAATTGGTTCAGTGGTAAAGAATCCACCTGCCAATGCAGGATATATGGGTTCAAATCCCAAATCAGGAAATTCCCCTGGATAAGGGAATGGCAACCCACTCCAGTATTTTTGCCTGGGAAATTCCATGGACAGAGAGGGCTACTGTCCATGGTGTCACAAAGAGTCAGACATGGCTTAGTGACCAAGCATGCATGCACTCTGCAAAGCACTCTGCTGAGATTGTTGTATCACTTAATCTCTGTAACAACCCATAAATTATATACTTGACCTTCTCATCTGTAAATATAGGCTACTTATAAAAATCAAGAACTTATCCACAGTTAGCAGTGTGGAGAGTTCAGTGAAGTTACTCCATGGTGTTGCTACCTTGGTATGCACTTCGTTTGGCCAACTGGTCTGCAGGGACCTCACTCTGACATTAGCCCTCTCAAGTAATCATGTGCCTTAGGTATCAGCCAGGGGCAGAAGCAAATACAAGTTTCTGATATGACTTCCCCAGCAGCCTTTGTGATCAACAGCCTTCTCTGACTGCCAGTACCTATGTGCCTAATGGACCCCCTAGATAAGATCCCCATGCTAAATCCTACTCTTCTAGTTTGAAATCACCAACCTGGCCCTAGCCTGGGAATCCCAAATCACGCCACCCATGGATCCTAATAAAGGCATATGCCCCACATCCCGACTGTCTGTCTGCATTCTGCCTGGACCTCCCTGTGTGGCCCCTTGAGGTTTGCTGTGTGTGTACCTCTTCCAGGATGTACTCAGTGGCTCAGTCGTGCCTGACTCTTTGTGACCCCATGGACTGTTGCCTACCAGGCTCCTCTGTCCATGGAATTTGCTGGAAGAATACTGGAGTGGGTTGCCATGCCCTGCTTCAGGGGAATCTTCCTGACCCAAGGATCGAACCCACATCTCTTGTGTTTCCTACATTGCAGGCAAATTCTTTACCACTGTAGCACCTGGGAAGCCCTTCTGTAAGCTATGCACTTCTCTATTTTGATTTCCTCATGGTGTGTTTTTGAACCGATGCTCACCATCCAGCTCCCTGTGCTTCACATAACAAATGTTAATTAAACAAAGTCATAACATAATTATAGGTGTCAGTGCCAGTATGAACATTCAGGTCCACTGTGTAACTCAGAAACTCAGTCCTTAACTATCATGCCCTATGTCCCAGCTGATGTTCCCCACCCCACCTCCCCCTGCTGTATCAAATGCATGCCTCCATGACTGCATCCATCATTTATTGTTCTTCAGTTATTCAGTTGTGTCCAACTCTCTTTTGTGACCGTGTGGACTGCAGCATGCCAGGCTTCCCCACCCTTCACTATCTCCCAGAGTTTGCTCAAACTTATGTCCACTGAATTGGTGTATTGCTTCAGTTATTAGTTGTTAGCGTTCTTTTAGTGTTTCAGGCATGATGCAGGTTGCTAAGGGTACAGGCATAAAACCTGGCCCATTTTTTTAAAAGATGTCACACCCAAGCCTGTTCTCACTACTGTCACTCTTTCAGACTTCTTTCCACTTTGCAACCAGGATGATATTTCCAAGATTCAAACCTGATACATCAGTTGCCTGGTTAAAAACAAACTCATGGCCTGCATCGCTCCTAGGATCAAAATGGAAATCCTTAATCCAGCCTGTGATACAATCATGGTCTGACCCCTATGCAGCTTGGTAGCCTCCTCTTCAATCCTCTCACCCTGTTCTCTGTTCAGTCACCTAGACCTTCTTAGAACCCCCAGGAATGTCTTGCTTCCTCAAACTAAGATGTCTGGAAGCATTTACTCCTCTTCATACACATGCTTCCCTCTGCTTAGAATCTACCTGTCTCATAGAGTTTGCTCCTAGTTAAGTGTCTTGTCTCAACTTGCTTAGGGAAGCCTACCTTAACCTTTAATTATGGAAAATCTCTCCTTTATGATTACATACAATCCCATGTAGCTCTCTTCTGGTAATAATGTCATACTTTGTGGTGTGATTAAGTCGCAAGTGTAAGTGTCTCTGTAAGATTTTAAGCCCTAAAAAGGCAGGAAATGTTTCTTTTTTGCTTGCCATGATCTAGCATTGTAAGGACTCAATTCACAGTTGTTGAAAACCACATGGTTGGTTGTATTCTAATGGAAGGATGTTCAGGCACTGTGGACAAGAGTGTATGGACAAAGTCTGTACCATGATTAGCAACTTTTCCTCAAGGGAAGTTTACTGTCTTTTCTTATCTATCATGTCATCTCAAATATGACAAGACAATCTTAGTAGCCCCATTCAATTCCCTGTGACTGTTTGAATTCTGATACCATTATAGATCTCTGAGGCTGATAAACCAGAGCGGGAGTGTGGGGAAAGGAGCCTTATGAAAGCTGCCACTCTCCAGACTCAGGCCTGCAGCGCCCATTACCTGACTGTGCAGTCCTCATGTATATTTCTATTCTAATTTTTTTCCTTAAAAAATGAAATTGTGGGCCTCCCTGGTGGCTCAGTGATAAAGAATCTGCCTGCCAGTGCAGAAGACATGGATGGGTTCAGTCTCTGGACTGGGAAGATCCACATGCCAGCATTCAACTAAGTCCGTGAACCACAACTGTTGAGCCTGTGCTCTAGATCCTGGGAGCCACAACTACCAAAGCCCATTCCCTGGAGCCTGTGCTCTGCAACAAAAGAAGCCACTGATATGAGAAACATGGATACCGCAACTAGAGAGTAGCCCTTGCTCACCACAGCTAGAGAAAAGCCCACTCAGCAGTGAAGACCCAGCACGGCAAAATAAAGAAATGCATTTATTTTAAAAAATGGAATTGTGATCGATTTCATCATTAAAGGAACTCTGTGAGAAGTGCAGGGCAGTTACTGTTATAAAAATCATGTGACAAAGAAACAGGATTTCATTGGTTCTAAGCAACCGACCAAAAGCACATGCGCAGTTCTAAGAGATGAGAGAGATTAATCCAAGGACACTATTTTCCTTGTGGAATGTTTCACTTAAGTGTGTGTTAATACTCTGGCCCTGCCACTTGCTAGCACTGCGAACTAGTACCACCTATTCTCTTCTCTGTCCTTAATTTCAAAATATGTATAAGTGGCAATAATGTATATATATCACAGTTATAAATATTAATAATAATAAAATTCCTGAGCATTATCATTAATAATGATGGTGAGGTGAGGTGAAGTCGCTCAGTCGTGTCCGACTCTTTGCGACCCCGTGGACTGTAACCTATTAGGCTCCTCCGTCCTTAATACTCTGGCCCTGCCACTTGCTAGCACTGCGAACTAATACCACCTATTCTCTTCTCTGTCCTTAATTTCAAAATATGTATAAGTGGCAATAATGTATATATATCACAGTTATAAATGTTAATAATAATAAAATTCCTGAGCATTATCATTAATAATGATAGTTGTTATTAATAATGATAATGTAGTTCTTTTCTCTGAAAATACTGGGGTTTCCCCATGGTTGTCTCAGTTGATGTTTGAGATACTGGAATAATCAGTTTATATTTATCTCTTTCTAAAACCTGTGAGTTTCAGAGAGCTCAGAGAATCTCGTGGTTAAAAGCTCAGCCTCTCTGATCACACAAAGTAAATTCAATTCTTTCAGCCCCAGCTCTGCAATTATTAGCTGACAGCTGCTGCTGCTAAGTCACTTCAGTCGTGTCCGTTGTTTGAGATACTGGAATAATCAGTTTATATTTATCTCTTTCTAAAACCTGTGAGTTTCAGAGAGCTCAGAGAATCTCGTGGTTAAAAGCTCAGCCTCTCTGATCACACAAAGTAAATTCAATTCTTTCAGCCCCAGCTCTGCAATTATTAGCTGACAGCTGCTGCTGCTAAGTCACTTCAGTCGTGTCCGACTCTGTATGACCCCATAGACGGCAGCCCACCAGGCTCCCCCATCCCTGGGATTCTCCAGGCAAGAACACTGGAGTGGGTTGCCATTACCTTCTCCATTAGCTGACAGAACCTTATCAAATTGCATATAACTCCCATAAGCTACTTATCTGTATTTATCAATGTACTACTTATCTGTAAAATGGAAATAATATTTATCCCCTAGGCTTATTTCTTGGAGAAGGCAATGACACCCCACTCCAGTACCCTTGCCTGGAAAACCCCATGGGCAGAGGAGCCTGGTAGGCTGCAGTCCATGGGGTCGCTAAGAGTCGAACACAGCTGAGTGACTTCACTTTCACTTTTCACTTTCATGCATTGGAGAAGGAAATGGCAACCCACTCCAGTGTTCTTGCCTGGAGAATCCCAGGGACTGAGGAGCCTGGTGGGCTGCCGTCTCTGGGGTCGCACAGAGTCGGACATGACTGAAGCGACTTAGCAGCAGCAGGCTTATTTCTAGTACTAAGTGAAATATATAAAAATAATTACCCCTTTTTGAGCTCTTTCTAAATGCTGGGCTAATTGTTGAAGGTAAACTAATTAATAATTACCATAGTGATTATTATTGTAAAATAGACACCACTGCCCATGAACAAGCCAAATATAGATGAAGTAATTTAACAATATATTTTTCACATTTTAAAGGAGTATTTTTCAACTTAGCATTTATGGCTGTCCTGGTACAAAATGGGCATAAATCTACCAGTGACACACAAAAAAATCAAATTTAGGTTGCTGGTAACACAGCTTCCAATGTCACTGAATGTTTCAATTCTGGAGAAGAATTAACAGATTGGGTTTCTTTCATGGGGCAGAAGAGGTGACATAAGGCCTTGGTTAAATAGACACGAAAGAATAGCTCCTGATATCAGTGTAGTTGGAATCTCATTACTGTTCATGGCTCTTGCTGTCCCTTTGTTCTCTGCAGTTTCTAAGGCTCCAGGCATTTCTTTTTGGGTTTCATTTTCATTTCATTAATTTTCTGATTTTTTTTTTCTCCTCAGCCTGGATACTGGAATAAAATTTTTGCCTTGGTCACTCAAAAGCAAGGGTCAATTTCTTTCTCTCCAATAAGATGGTGGGAATGTCTTTGTTTATTTGCCTTTTTAACCTTGCCCACTTCCAAAGAGATTTTTAGGCAACTTGTAGCAAGAGTTGAAGATATTCATAAGCCATTTGCACAAATACAGGTCAAAATCAAGTTATGAGGCAAAAAAAAAAAAAGAAAACTACATTGGGAAATCACATCACTGTGGACGGTGACTAAAGCCCTGAAATTAAAAGACACTTGTTCCTTGGGAGAAAAGCTATGGCAAACCTAGACAGCATATTAAAAAGCAGAGACATCACTTTGCCGACAAAGGTCCTATAGTCAAGGCTATGGCTTTTCCAGTAGTCATGTTTGGATGTGAGAGTTGGACCATTAAGAAAGCTGAGCACCAAAGAATTGATGCTTTCAAAATGTGGTGCTGGAGAAGATTCTTAAAAGTCCCTTGTAGAGCAAGATGATCAAACCAGTCAATCCTAAAGGAAATCAACACTGAGTATTCATTGGGAGGACTGATGCTAGAGCTCAATACTTTGGCCACCTGATGCAAAGAGCAAAATCATTGGGAAAGACTCTGATGCTGGGAAAGATTGAAGGCAGGAGGAGAAGGGGGTGACCAAAGATGAGATGGTTAGATAGCATCTCAATGAATATGAATTTGAACAAACTCTGAGAGAACTGGGGGACAGAGGAGCCTGGTGTGCTGCAGTTTATTGGGTCGCAATGAGTCAGACATAATTTAGTGACTGAACAACATTAGGAAAAGCAAGTCGAGAAATAAAATCACTGCAGCTGGTGACTACAGCCATGAAATTAAAAGATGCTTGCTCCTTGGAAGAAAAGCTATGACCAACCTAGACAGCATATTAAAAAGCAGAGACATTGCTTTGCCAACAAAGGTCCATCTAGTCAAAGCTATGGTTTTTCCAGCAGTCACATATGGATATGAGAGTTGGACTATAAAGACAGCTGAGCGCCAAAGAATTGATGCTTTTGAACTGTGGTGATGGAGAAGACTCTTGAGAGTCCCTTGGACTGCAAGTAGATCAAGCCAGTTAATTCTAAAGGAAATCAGTCCTGAATATTCATTGGAAGGACTGATGCTGAAGCTGAAGTGCCAATACTTTGGCTACCTGATGTGAACTATTGACTCATTAGAAAAGATCCCAAGATCCTGATGCTGGGAAAGATTGAAGGCGGGAGGAGAAGGGAGCAACAGATGATGGGATGGTTAGATGGTATCACCGACTTGATGGACATGAGTTTGAGCAAGCTCCAGGAGTTGGTGATGGACAGGGAAGCCAAGTGTGCTGCAGTCCATGGGGTCACAAAGAGTTGGACGCAACTGAATGACTGAACTGACTGACTGAAGTTTGTCTTCTATATTTCTTCTCTTCAGAAGATGGAGGAAGACGCTTTGTCTGCATTTGTTTGTTTGTTTTTGGCTTGTGTGCCATGTATTTGAGCATTATTTAAATTAAATTTAAGACATATTATTGACCGTTACACAGAATAGGAGTTGGGAGCAATGACCATCCCTGCAGCCAAAAATCCATGTCTAACTTACAGTTCACACTCTGTATTTGTGGTTCCTCTGTATTCAGCATTCCTCATCCATGGATTTAAATAACCACACATGGTATAGTCCTGTAGTATTTTCTGTTGAACAAATCCATGTATAAATATACCTACACAATCCCAGGGTCTTCCCTAGTGGCTCAGCTGGTAAAGAATCCGCCTGCAATGTGGGAGAACTGGGTTTGATTCTTGGGTTGGGAAGATCTCCTGGAGAAGGGAACGGTGACCCCCTCCAGTATTCTGGCTTGGAGAATTCCATGGACTGTATAGTCCATGGGATCGCAAAAAGGTGGACATGACTGAGTGACTTTCACTTTCACACAGTCCCAACCCATGTCTTTCTAGAGTCAACTGTAGTTATAGGAATGCTGACATTTTTGAGGCATGGTCTTCACTGTTTTTTTTTTTTTTTTTTAAGTCCCACTTAAGAGGTATTATTGAATTTAAGTGTAGAAAAACCTTGAGGAAATAGGGGTTTTTTTTATTCTGATAAGGACAACTAATGCAAAAATCATATCTCCCCTTTTCCTTTGACTACCAGGATGCTAACAATCTGGTGCTCAGTGATAGCCACTGTAGTCTCTATGTAGTTAGTATGCTGTTCTTTTTCTGTGGACTTGGTTTTTGTATTCTGTTTTTATATTTTTCATGTACATATCTTTTGTCTTACATTATTTGCTACAGAGTGAATTTGTGTCCCCTCAAAATTCATATGTTGAAACCCTAATCACCAATGCAGCTGAGCTTGGAGATAGGGACTGTGAGGAGGTGATAAAGGTTAAATAAGGTCATAAGTGGAGGCCTAATCCTATAGATCTGATGCCCATGTAAGAAGAAGAGATGCCAGAGCTCTCTCTGTTCACCATAAGGGGACACACTGAGGGGGCAGCCATCTGCAAGCCAGGAAGAGAGCTCTCAGTGGGAGCTGAATCAGCTGGCACTTTGATCTTAGATTTCCCAGCTTCCAGAGCTGTGAAAAATGAATTTCTGTGTTTAAACTACCCAGTATTTTGTCATGGCAACCTGAATAGATTATTATACTATTAAAATCTTCCAGAGATTATGTATTATAACTGATTTCTCTTTCTGCTAATAATATGATATCTAGTGAAAAACTCAATCTCACAGTTAACTTTCATTTTGAAGTACCACTACAATTCTACTCTAATTGTTACTGCTTTATTAGTAAACACTACTCAGTCATCAAGATAGATATAATATTGCTTTTATTTTTGTTTACTTTCATGCTATATTTCTACAGGAATTTACTTTTGAATTTATGCATAAATTATTGAGTGATATTTTTTAAAAGTTCATGTTTTGGAGAGCAGCTTTGTAAAACATCTTAAGAGGTTCTAGATACATCCCTCCCTTACTAAGAGGGTCTGTAAACTTGATACAGAGCTCCTTACTTGTATTTTAATGGAGGTATATGAGAAGGCAGCATAGTCTAGTTCTTACTATGTAGCTTTAGAGTTGATCGACTATATAGTCTTGGAACTTAAAAACTCTTGGAGTGAATAGTTAATAGGTTTTGTTGGCTTATTCTATATTTTTCTATATTTCACTCTATATTCTATATTTTTCTTATTCTATAGAATATTCCATATTCTATATGGTATATATATATATATATATACGCCTTTTGATTTTGTAAGGAAAAAAAATACTTGACTTTTTCTCTTTGATCAATTTTCAAAATAGTGTTGATTTTCTGTTATCCTCCAAAAATACAGAGTGAAGTAAGTCAGAAGGAGAAACACAAATACTGTATGTTAACACATATATATGGAATTTAGAAAGGCAGTCACAATGATCCTACCTACAGGGCAGCAAAAGAGACACAGGCATGAAGAACAGACTGTTGGGCTCTGTGGGAGAAGGTGAGGGTGGGATGATTTGAGAGACTAGCATTGAAACATGTACATTACCATATGTAAAATAGATGACCAGTGCAAGTTTGATGCATGAAGCGGGTGCTCTGGAACAGCCCAGAGGGATAAGGTGGGGAGGGTTGTGGGAAGTGGGACACATATATACCCATGGTTGTCATGTCAATGACATGGCGAAAAGCAATCACAATATTGTGATTATTCTCCAAATGAATAAATTAAAAAAAAAATTAGGTTTATTTGTGCTTTAGAATTATTGTGAATCAAGAATTGAAATACCTGTGTGTTTCAATGAATTGATTATATTAACTGTTTGGTGCATAAGTTGTTCTGTATTTGACTAGTGGTATCATATGCAAGTTGACTGCATTTGAACCAGTTTTCCTTGGCGGCTTCTTTGCTCTGATCCATGGTCATCTTACATTCTTCTCACTAGAGAGCTGGAGTGAGCTGCTGCTTTATATAATAAAAGGTTTGTTCCTTGTAGTAGGAAATGGTATTTAGAGACCACACTGTCTTATACAGATATTTTCTGTTCAATTGCAAGTCCATGAAGATTTTTATCTACATTGTTCTTATATTTTTCTTTCTTCCAGTTTAAAAACTTGGTTTTCAGTGACAGCAACATAAATATCCATTTTCTTGATCCTATAATTCTGCAGAATAATAATAAAAGGACAATATCTACATTCATAATTATTTTTAAAAAGTACTGTGGGACTTTGTAGTCTTTTTTGCTTTTATTTATTTTTATTTTTATTGGAGTATAGTTGCTTTACAATATTATGTTAGTTTTTGTTAAATAGCAAAGTGAATCCATTATCTATATATAAGTGTATGTATGTGTGTGTGTGTATGTGTGTATACAGACTTTTTGCATTAATGTATGTATACTCCACTAGGCAGGAAGCTGTTGTGAAAGTCTTGTGTTTTATAGGCCCTTGGATGAATTCTTCTCTATTACTGAAAATGGAATATACAGTTATACTGTGTTCACTTGTTTAATTCTGTTCTTGATTTTTTTGCAATATTTTGTTTTGTAATATAAAATATTTGTGTTTTATAGGCAAATCAAAACAAGTGTTCAAAACACTGCAGACTAGTCTACCCCGACCCTTTCTGCTCAGTTCTTGTCCACTCAATATGTTATCTATACTGGACTGTATGACTTATGCTTTCATTTAAAAGAGGCAGTCAGTGTGTGCTTTGCATGTACATGTATGTGTGAATAATCTTATCAGTAAATAGTATCATTATAGTCCCATCTTCATCGTTCCTTTTTCATTTTGCAGTATTTGATGGAGATCATTTAAGTTATTTATAGAGTTATTCTTCATTACATTATATAGTTCCCTAATATTCTGATGTGTAGTTACACAGTACTCTATACAAAGTGTTATCTGTTGATGTGCGTTTTATTTTTATTTTATGCAGTATATTGCTATTATGAAAGTGCTGAGGTAAATAGTCTTGTGTAAATCTTTTTAATATTTTTGTCTATGTATTTTTCAGCAAGTTCCTAGACATTGGATTCCTAGATCAGAGAGAGTAAATGCATGTCATTTGCATTCCCCTACCACTGCATGCCTTTTCATACTGTTCATGGGGTTCTCAAGGCAGGAATACTGAAGTGGTTTGCCATTCCCTTCTCCAGTGGACCACATTTTGTCAGAGCTCTCCACCATGACCTGTCCGTCTTGAGTGGCCCTACATGGCATGGCTCATAGTTGGATTGAGTTAAACAAGGCTGTGGTCCATGTGATTAGATTGGTTAGTTTTCTGTGGTTGTGGTTTTCAGTCTGTCTACCCTGGCACCCCACTCCAGTACTCTTGCCTGGAAAATCCCAAGGATGGAGGAGCCGGGTGGGCTGCAGTCCATGGAGTCGCTAAGAGTCGGGCACGACTGAGTGACTTCACTTTCCCTTTTCACTTTCACACATTGGAGAAGGAAATGGCTACCCACTCCAGTGTTCTTGCCTGGAGAATCCTAGGGATGGAGGAGCCTGGTGGGCTGCCGTCTCTGGGGTCGCACAGAGTCGGACACGACTAAAGTGACAGCAGCAGCATCCTCTGATGGAGAAGGAAAAGAAGCTTATGAAACCTTCCTGATGGGAGAGACTGACTGAGGAGGGAACTGGGTCTTATTCTGATGGGTGGGGCCATGCTCAGTAAGTCTTTAATCCAATTTTCTGTTGATGGGTGGAGCTGTGTTCCTTCCCTGCTATTTACTGGGACCAAACACCCCACTCCAGTACTCTTGCCTGGAAAATCCCATGGATGGAGGAGCTTGGTAGGCTACAGTCCATGGGGTCGCTAAGAGTTGGACATGACTGAGCAACTTCACTTTCACTTTTCACTTTCATGCATTGGAGAAGGAAATGGCAGCCCACTCCAGTGTTCTTGCCTGGAGAATCCCAGGGACGGGAGAGCCTGGTGGGCTGCTGTCTCTGGGGTCACACAGAGTGGGCCACGACTGAAGTGACTTAGCTGCAGGAGCAGCAGCAAACTATGGTGGAGGTAATGAAGATAATGGTGACCTCCCTCAAAAGATCCCATGCCTGTACTGCTACAGTCCATGCCCCAACTCTGCAGCAGGCCACCACTGACCCATGCCTTCACCGGAGACCCCCAGACACCCACAGGCAAGTCTCCTGTGGGGTCACTGTTCCTTTCTTCTGGGTCCTGGTGCCCAAGGTTCTGTTTTGCCCTCCAAGAATCTATTTCCCAGTCCTGTGTAAGTTCTGGCAGCTCTGTGGTGTGGTTAATGGCAGCCTCCTCCAAGAGTACTTATGCCATACCCACACCCAAAACCCCTGCCCCTGAGGCAGACCATTGCCAACCCGTACCGCCACAGGAGACACTCAAACACAGTTCTGTCTCAGTCTCTGTGGGGCCCCTGGGTCCTGGTGAGCACAAGGTTTGTTTGAGCCCTCTGAGCGTCTCTGGCAGGAATGGGGTTTGATTCTGAATGCGAATTTGCCCCTCCTACTATCTTCCTGGAGCTTCTGTTTTGCCCTTGGACGTGGGGTATCTCCTTACAGCTGCTCCAGCGCCTAGAGTCTTACTGGGGTTTCTCTGACCTTGGATGTGGGGTATCTCCTTGTGGCCACTCCAGTGAAGCACAGGTGCCGCTCCTGACCTTGGACATAGGGTATTTCCTCTCTGCCACTTGCCGCTTGCTGGTCCAGAAATAGTATGGACCTAACAGAAGCAGAAGATATTAAGAAAAGGTGGCAAGAACACAGAAGAACTGTACAAAAAAGATCTTTATGACACAGATAATCATGATGGTGTTCTCACTCACCTAGAGCCAGACATCCTGGAATGTGAAGTCAGGTGGGCCTTAGGAAGCATCACTACAAACAAAACTAGTGGAGGTGATGGAATTCCAGTTGAGCTATTTCAAATCCTAAAAGATGATGCTGTGAAAGTGCTGCACTCAATATGCCAGCAAATTTAGAAAACTCAGCAGTGGCCACAGGACTGGAAAAGGTCAGTTTTGATTCCAATCCCAAAGAAAAGAAATGCCAAAGAATGCTCAAACTACTGCACAATTGTACTCATCTCACATGCTAGTAAAGTAATGCTCAAAATTCTTCAAGCCAGGCTTCAACAATATGTGAACTTCCAGATGTTCAAGCTGGCTTTAGAAAAGGCAAAGGAACCAGAGATCAAATTGCCAACATTTGCTGGATCATCAAAAAAGCAAGAGAGTTCCAGAAAAACATCTATTTCTGCTTTATTGACTATGCCAAAACCTTTGACTATGTGGATCTCAATAAACAGTGGAACATTCTTAAAGAGACAGGAATACCAGACTACCTGATCCGCCTCTTGAGAAACCAGTATGCAGGTCAGGAAGCAACAGATAGAACTGTACATGGAACAATGGACTGGCTCCAAATTGGAAAAGAAGTACATCAAGGCTGTATATTGTCACCCTGCTTATTTAACTTATATGCAGAGTACATCATGAGAAATGCTGGGCTGGAGGAAGCACAAGCTGGCATGAAGATTATTGGGAGAAATATCAATAACCTCAGATATGCAGATGACACCACCCTTATGGCAGAAAGTGAAGAGGAACTAAAGAGCTTCTTGAGGAAAGTGAAAGAGGAGAGTGAAAAAGTTGGGTTAAAGCTCAACATTCAGAAAGCAAAGATCATGACATCCAGTCCCATCATTTCATGGCAAATAGATGGAGAAACAGTGGAAACAGTGTCAGACTTTATTTTTTTGGGCTCCAAAATCACTGCAGATGGTGACTGCAGCCATGAAATTAAAAGATGGTTACTCCTTGGAAGAAAAGTTGTAACCAACCTAGACAGCATATTCAAAAGCAGAGACATTACTTTGCCAACAAAGGTCCATCTAGTCAAGGCTATGGTTTTTCCAGCAGTCAAGTATAGATGTGAGAGTTGGACTGTGAAGAAAGCTGAGCACCGACAAATTGATGCTTTTGAACTGTGGTGTTGGAGAAGACTCTTGAGAGACCCTTGGGCTGCAAGGAGATCCAACCAGTCCATCCGAAAGGAAATCAGTCCTGAATGTTCAGTATAAGGACTAATGCTGAAGCTTTAGCACTCCAATACTTTGACCACCTGAAGTGAAGAGCCTACTCATTTGAAAAGACCCTGATGTTGAAAAAGATTAAAGGCAGGAGGAGAAGGGGTGACAGAGGTGAGATGGTTGGATGACATCATCGAATCAATGGACATGAGTTTGAGTGAACTCTGTGAGTTGGTGATGGACAGGGAGGCCTGGCATGCTGCAGTCCATGGGGTCGTAAAGAGTTGGACACGACTGAGCAACTGAACTGAACTGAACTGAACTGAAGTGAACCAATGCATGAGACTTTAGCTTGGCTTTTGACCACAGTTCTTGGTATTTAATTTAAAAGCTCAAATTTTCAGTGAAAATCAAAAGGGTACATGGACAGTGTGTTGCTTGAAAGAAAATACATGCCATGTGTGGACAGCAAAGATATAAGTCCCTAAGGGCTAAATCCAAACTGCATTATCTCCTAGGTTTAATATTTAGGATATATAGTCCACTTTTTCCATCTTCACTCTTGGTCTGGATAGAGAATTGTCTTTTACACTTCAAAAGTAACCTGTACTTAGCTCTACCATAGCATTCCTATTACTGTGCCATGATTATGTGTTCCATTCTAGAACATGAATAGTTCCTTGGTGACATCATCATGACATACCCATCTTTACAACATTTGTGCCTAATATTGTGTCTTGTACTTTGTAAAAAGTTAACATACGATTGACCAGTGGTTTCAGTCCAGTTCAGTTGCCCAGTCATGTCTGACTCTTTGAGACCCCATGGACTGCAGCATGCCAGACTTCCCTGTCCATCAGCAATTCCTTGAGCTTGCTCAAACTCATATCCATTGAGTTGGTAATGCCATCCAACCATCTCATCCTCTGTCGTCCCCTTCTTCTCCTGCCTTCAATCTTTCCCAACATCAGGGTCTTTTCTAAAGAGTCAGTTCTTTGCATCAGGTGGCCAAAGTATTGGAGTTTCAGCTTCAGTCCTTCCAATGAATATTCAGGACTGATTTCCTTTAGGATTAACTGGTTTGATCTACTTTCAGTCCAAGAGACACTTGAGTCTTCTCCAACACCACAGTTCAAAAGCATCAATACTTTGGTGCTCAGCTTTCTTTATAGTCCAACTCTCACATCCATATGTAACTACTGGGCAAACAATAGCTTTGACTAGATGAAACTTTGTTGGCAAAATAATGTCTCTGCTTTTTAATATTGGTCATTTGAGCTTTCCTNACCACAGTTCAAAAGCATCAATACTTTGGTGCTCAGCTTTCTTTATAGTCCAACTCTCACATCCATATGTAACTACTGGGCAAACCATAGCTTTGACTAGATGAAACTTTGTTGGCAAAATAATGTCTCTGCTTTTTAATATTGGTCATTTGAGCTTTCCTTTATTTTATTTTTTTTTAATGTCATATTTGTGCTCTTGCCTGGAAAATCCCATGGACGGAGTAGCCTGGAAAGCTGCAGTCCATGGGGTTGCTGAGGGTTGGACACGACTGAGTGACTTCACTTTCACTTTTCACTTTCCTGCATTGGAGAAGGAAATGGCAACCCAGTCCAGTGTTCTTGCCTGGAGAATCCCTGGGACGGGGGAGCCTCGTGGGCTGCCATCTATGGGGTCGCACAGAGTCGGACACGGCTGAAGTGACTTAGCAGCATATTTGTACATCTTTTTTATGCTTAAGGGAGGCTGCAGTGAGTTTGAACCAGGGAAAAAGTCCTACCCCATGCCTCCATGTCTCCACCTGATTAAGAAATGTTAATTCCATTTATTGGTCAGTAGCAGGATTCATTTTTACTGTTAATGTGTCATAACTGAATTGAAATGAACTATGTAGAATGCTCAGCACATAATTCAAGCAGTCTTTCTATACTCTTCACCTTCAGTAAAGGTACAGCCTAGTTACTAAAGTAGGGGCAGTTATTATCTGTGGTTATCTCAAGGCACCATGAATTTATTGTAACAGATGGTCCACACACTAGACTCTTCTCAATTACATGAGTTGGTATATGCGTGGGAGTCATTAAGTGACTCAACTGCTGAATCATAGAACAATTACAGCAAATCGATAACCCTGTTTCTGTCCTATTCCTTAACAGAAATATACTAGCATAACACTTGCGTCTGCTGCAGATGGAGTTGTTGAAGAGAAAGTTACAGTGGCTGCCATCTGCTAATTTCAGATATGGAATTCTTAATGTGCTTCAGCAGTCTACTCCTTTCTCATATTATCTGATTTTTATAGTGATCAACTAAATCAAGCAAACTTTCTACTTTGAGATATTTTTTCTTTTCTTTAAAACCAAAAGAATATGAGATGTTTCAGTTTAATTGCCTAAGATCATCTTATTCTTAGAATATAGGCATCCGTAAAATGAGATGCACATATAAGAAGCAAAAACAAAAAACATAAAAAATCCTACTGCAAAAACTAAGACCTGCCTTAGAGCATAGGGCAGTAGAACAAGTCAGAGTTTAGATTAAGACTTGGTTTGGAGATGTGTGAACTTAGACAGGTTAATTAATTTTCTGTGTGTCTCAGTTTCCTTATTTTTGAAAGTAGTGATACTAATTTATAAACTCATTATAAAAATTAAATGCAATATATAAAGAAAAATTGCATTTGATCATATCAATAGCTCTCATTTGTCTATTATCAGTTATATAGTAAGACATTTATCTAATACTTGAAAAGTTTTTGTGATAGCACTTTTTATTCCTTTAAGATACACACTAATTTATTATCATCTGACCTTGAAAAAATTTCACTAATCACTAGGCTAAAATTTTAATTATTCATATATGCAGATCAGGAAGCAACAGTTAGAACTGGGCATGGAACAACAGACTGGTTCCAAATAGGAAAAGGAGTGCATCAAGGCTGTATATTGTCACCCTGCTTATTTAACTTCTATGCAGAGTTGAGACATTACTTTGCCTACTAAGGTCCGTCTAGTCAAGGCTATGGTTTTTCCTGTGGTCATGTATGGATGTGAGAGTTGGACTGTGAAGAAGGCTGAGCGCTGAAGAATTGATGCTTTTGAACTGTGGTGTTGGAGAAGACTCTTGAGAGTCTCTTGGAGTGCAAGGAGATCCAACCAGTCCATTCTGAAGGAGATCAGCCCTGGGATTTCTTTGGAAGGAATGATGCTAAAGCTGAAACTCCAGTACCTTGGCCACCTCATGTGAAGTGTTGACTCATTGGAAAAGACTCTGATGCTAGGAGGGATTAGGGGCAGGAGGAGAAGGGGACGACAGAGGATGAGATGGCTGGATGGCATCACAGACTCGACGGACGTGAATCTGAGTGAACTCCGGGAGTTGGTGATGGACAGGGAGGCCTGGCGTGCTGTGATTCATGGGGTCGCAAAGAGTTGGACACGACTGAGCGACTGAACTGAACTGAACTGATACGTATGTTGTTTGTTGGTTTGTTGCTGAGTTGTGTTCGACTCTTTTGTGACCTTATAGTCTGTAGCTTGACAGGCCCCTTTGTCCATGGAATTTCCTGGCAAGAATGCTGGAGTGGGTTGCCATTTCCTTCTCCAGGGCATCTTCCAGAATCAACTCCTGACCCCAAATTAGCCTATATCTCCTGTATTGTCAGGCAGATTTCAAGCCACCGAGCCACTAGAGAAGTCCCACTAGGATCTTTTCCCTAATACAATAATTTGGAAACCTGGAATCTACCAAGCTACTCTTAAGTTTGTAACTTTCTTACAAAATATATTCATATTCATGAAATATAAGGTGTAGCTTAAGGCCACAGTAGGCTTTAAATGACTTTATAAGTCCATTTTCATTTTGAATATTTTAAGAGGTAAAAGTAATTTTTAAAACTATTTAAAATTGTTGTTTTTACAAACCTGTGCCTTTATTCATATAACAAAATAGAATGCTGTCTTGAGTATTCTTGAAATGGGTACAAAAAATATAGTTCAGAAAAGCATGGAAGGACCTGAATTTTTATTTTTATTATTTTATTCCATTGTTATTATGAATTTGCTGGGAGATTTTAAGAATCATTTCATTACTTGACAAGATTGATTTTTCCCATCTTTTGAAAGGAAATATGAATGACAGTCCATTTCACATCTCAGGCCTTTTGTGAGGGTCATATTGAGGTCAAGAATATTTAAAAATGTTATGTTCTTCTTATATATTTCAGTCAGTATACTTATTTGTGCTCTCACAATTATGAGGGGCATTGAATTTCATTTATATGACAAAATGCAATCTTAGTGGTGGTGTTCCCTAGTTCCTACTGCTTCAGAATGAGGAGGTTGTATATTAACTATTCACCAAACTAATATATGGAAATTTCAATTTTGTAAAAAATTTTAAACTTGTTGATAACAACTATTAAAATCCAATCAAGGAAAAATAGTTCATTATGGCACACCTGTGAAAAATGGCACTTAATTGAAGGCTAAATGTAATATTTCGAAAACAAATTAACAAAATTTAGTTTTCATGATTAAAAAATTGCCTTAGTTGATTGTTTTATATAGCTTTCATACTTCTCAAAACTTCCAGGAGCTTAATTTCAGCAAGATTATTCTGATCTATGTACTTTATGAAAGCTTTTTTTTTTTTTTTTAAGACAAGAACACTCTGTTTCACTTCCACTCCATTGTTTTTTCTTCTGACACACACTCCTTTAGTCCTAGATTTAAAACGAATAATAGATCACACCAATGTGTGAATAATCCTTTACCACTTGTAACAGATTTTCTACAGGCTTCGTTATTTGCCTATCACAACTGTCTTGTGAGATTAGTCATGTTATTTTACGTGAAATCAATGAGGAAACTGAGATGTGGTAAAATTGGGACTCATGTCTCCAATTGAGGTTTCCAAATCCAGTGCTATTTTCCTTGCTTTCCAAATATCAAAGTCCCATAAACTAAAGAGAATTTTATGTTTAAATTCTTCAGTGCCCACCTTCCAGCTATGCTTAGGTTTATAGCTCAGCTTGGTTTAAAAAAAAGGAAAGCATTTTCTTACTTTTCTCACAAAGAATTTTGTTTCTTAGAAAACAGAAAGCCTGTCTTATTGCATTTATATCTGTCTAGAATTCTCACTGACTGCCATTTATAATTGATTAGAGACCTGGGATTTTTGCTGGTTATACCCCAGTGACCACTGTTTTATCACCTATCTGCCCAGTGCTTTGAAAATCTGTTTGTGTGCAAAAACATCAACTACAGTTGATGTTTCTGAATGAATTGCACTTTGACTTTGTTTTGGTCAGTTTGCAAATGCCTTTCTAGAACTGTAATATTCTCTGTGTAATTTATGTCTGAAGAGATTACATCTTATTTTGCATGCTAAGATTTCTTTAAAATTATTTATTATTCATGTTACACTTTAAACTGGCACTGGCCTATGCAGATTTTAAATGTGTTTGTCATATACCATTAGTCACTGTGTGAAATCTCTCAGTACTAGTTAGCCCTTGAATTTTCTGCTGCTAAGGAGAATTTAACACTGATTGATGGCAGATCACTTAGCTGGTTGGCAGACTTTCCAATTTACGGTGGGGAAATTGCTCTTTTCTTTTTGTTCATTCCTTCTGTTGCTGGTGCTGAACAGTGAGACGTATGTGCCAGCCTGTATGCATTAGAAGCAGCTCTGGATTGGCAATACGGCATGTCTCTTTGACGATTATGATTTTATCAGCTTCCCAGACTGTGCAGGGAATGCCAAATATCTGCAATGACATTCTTCCATTGTTGTAGGCAGCTTATTTACGTGTCCCTTGCACTCCAGCTCCTCATGTGTACTGCATAAGCTACCATCTCATGCATGATAAAGGGGGCCTAAACCAGAAGAGAGAAGTTTGTATTTTGCTCAGAAGTCCCAGTATTTTGCTCTGGGTTGCAGACCAGCTCTAGTCTGATTATCATCTTTTCCTCCTCCACAGGTGCACAGGAACCACTTCTCAGTTGAATTGTGCTAGATATATTAGATATTGGCTGCAAGTAACAAAACATTCAACTTTGCGTAGCTTAAACAATGCATTCTTTTTCTTGTAGAACAAGAAATCCCACTGTGCATGGTTTGGGTCAGTGATTGGGCAGCTTACAGTTGTATTCAGTGATACTAGCTTTTCTGGTCTATTTTCTACTACCATGTTTAAACATAGGCCATCACTTTCTGATGACTGTGGCCCCTGCTTGGGCATGATTCTCATCACTATTCATTTTTAAATGCAAGTAACACATGAACAGTGCATGAGTGGGATTCACTTAGCTGCCCTTTATCCAAAGAGGTTTCTATAATTTGTCTTACTGTTGTAGTAAAGAGGCCTGTAAAATGTACTATGTATTAAACATTCGTTCACTTAAGAAATATTTTATGAGCACTGAGTATATATCTAGTACTTGTCTTGGTACCAGAATAAACCAGTGAATTAAAAATAGAAAAATCAGCATCCTTGTGGATCACATATTCTCCATCCAACTTAACTGTCTTATTGAAATAATTGCTCCATAATAAGTGCTACTTTCTCTGAAAAATGTTCTTGCTACTCTATCTATGATGCCTCATTCAGTGGTGTGCCAACACTGACTCATGCCAACTTGCAAGAATCAACAGTAACATTTTCAGTAATTTTAAAAGCCAGCTGTTACACATGGTCGTGTCTTAGTAAATTGTGAGTTTATACAGTTATTTTTTAAGACAGATTCAAAACCAAAATAATAGATGCTGAAAAATCATTAAATTATTTTACTGTAATCTATACTCTGAGTTTTATTAATGAATATTATATAAGAATGGTATAAATACTATATAATGGTGTGTACTGCTTCTCAAATCCTTGGGGACAAAGATTAGAATCAGGCATAGTGAGAGATTTACACCATGAAGATGTGCAAACGCTGTAAATCTATGATACTTTGGCTTCCTGGGGAGGCCGTTGTTAAACATTTACCAGCATATCACAGGCTCCATCCAACTGTGAACCTTTTCTTTTATTAACTTTTGCAGCATTTATTTTAGGTATAACATATCCATTAATTCTTTCAGCCAACATTTACTCAGCATGCTTTGAATGTTAGGTACTGGATAGGAAGCTGAGGATTCAGACATGAGGATAGAACTGTCTTTGTCCTCAAGGCAGAGAGAGTCTAAGCAAAGTCCAACAAAAGAGCAAATAGTGGACATTATAATAGGTGTACTAGGCAAGAGGAGATAAAACAATGATGATAACTAATATTGGATGAGTCAGAGACCCTGGGACATGACTAAAAAGATATTTGCCAGGCAGAAAAGGCAAGAAGAATGTTCTTCAGAGAAGAAATTATTTATAAAATATCCGAGATTTAGAACAGCTTGGTGAGTCTGCACAGTTGAATTGCTTGGTTTCACTGAAGAGATTTGTAGGGGAACAGTGGACAAGCCACGGAAGGAGAGGTACTCGGGGATCAGATAACAAAAGACTATGTTTTTACCATCTTTGCATTCCCCAAGGTCTAGAACAATGCCTAGAGCATAAACATTACTCAGTATATATCAGATGATTCAGTTCAGTTCAGTTCAGTCACTCAGTCATGTCCGACTCTTTGTGACCCCATGTATCACAGCACACCAGGCCTCCCTGTCCATTACCAACTCCTGGAGTTCACTCAAACTCATGTCCATTGAGTCGGTGATGCCATCCAACCATCTCATCCAATGTCATCCCCTTCTCCTCCTGCCCCCAATCCCTCCCAGCATCAGGGTCTTTTTCAGGGAGTCAACTCTTCACATGAGGTGGCCAAAGTATTGGAGTTTCAGCTTCAGCATCAGTCCTTCCAATGAACACCCAGGACTGATCTCCTTTGGGATGGACTGGTTGGATCTCCTGGCAGTCCAAGGGGCTCTCAAGAGTCTTCTCCAACACCACAGTTCAAAAGCATCAATTCTTCAGTGCTCAGCTTTCTTCACAGTCCAACTCTCACATCCATACATGACCACTGGAAAAACCATAGCCATGACTACATGGACCTTTGTTGGCAAAATATTATCTTTGCTTTTCAATATACTATCTAGGTTGGTCATGACTTTCCTTCCAAAGGGTAAGTGTCTTTTAATTTCATGGCTGCAGTCACCATCTGCAGTGATTTTGGAGCCCAGAAAAATAACCTTTGCCACTGTTTCCCCATCTATTTCCCATGAAGTGATGGGACCAGATGCCATGATCTTAGTTTTCTGAATGTTGAGCTGTAAGCCAAATTTTTCACTCTCCTCTTTCACTTTCATCAAGAGGCTTTTTAGTTCCTCTTCACTTTCTGCCATAAGGGTGGTGTCATCTATGTTCATCAGTGATATTGGCCTGTAGTTTTCTTTTTTTGTGGCATCTATGTCTGGTTTTGGTGTTAGGGTGATGGTGGCCTCATAGAATGAGTTTGGCAGTTTACCTTCCTCTGCAATTTTCTGGAAGAGTTTGAGTAGGATAGGTGTTAGCTGTTCTCTAAATTTTTGGTAGAATTCACCTGTAAAGCCATCTGGATAGATCAACTAAACAGAAAATTAGCAAGGAAACACAAACTTTAAGTGATACAAGGGACCAGTTAGACCTAATTGATCTCTATAGGACATTTCACCCCAAAACAATGAATTTCACCTTTTTCTCAAGTGCACACAGAACATTCTCCAGGATAGATCATGTCCTGGGCCATAAATCTAGCCTTGGTAAATTCAAAAAAATTGAAATCAGTTCAACCATCTTTTGTGATCACAGTGCACTAAAATTAGATGTCAACTGCAGGAAAAAAGCTATTAAAAACACAAACGTATGGAGGTTAAACAACACACTTCTGAATAAAAAACAAATCACAAAAGAAATCAAAAAAGAAATAAAAATATGCATAGAAATGAATAAAAATGAAAACACGACAACCCAAAACCTATGGGATTCAGTAAAAGCAGTGCTAAGGGGAAGGTTCATAGCAATACAAGCTTACCTCAAGAAACAAGAGAAAATAAAATAAATAACCTAACTTTACACCTAAAGAAGCTAGAAGAAGAAGAAATGAAGAACCCAGGGTTAGTGGAAGGAAAGAAATCATAAAAATTAGGGCAGAAATAAATGAAAAAGAAACAAAGGAAACTATAGCAAAAATCAACAAAACTTAAAGCTGGTTCTTTGGGAAGATAAATAAAATAGACAAACCATTAGGGAGAAGAATCAAATCAACAAAATTAAAAATGGAAATGGATAAATAACAACAGATAACACAGAAATACAAAGGATCATAAGAGACTACTATCAGCAACTATATGACAATAAAATGGACAACTTGGAAGAAATGGACGAATTCTTAGAAAAATATAATCTTCTGTCAGCTTTTGACTTAAATTCCATTTTGTCTGATATAAGTCACCCCAGCTCTCTTTTTGTTAGAATTTGCATGGAATTTTTTTCTATCCCCCTTGCTTTCAAACTATGTATTTCCTTAAATATAAAGAGAGTCTGTCATACCTAGCACATTGTTAGGTTCTTATTATTTTTATACAGCCAGTCTATGTCATCTGGTTGGAATATTTCTTATATTAAAGTAACTATTGATAGGGATGGACTTATTAGTGCCAGTTATATAGTTTTCTGTCTGTCATGGTTATTTTGCTCTTATTTTCTTCCCTTGCTCTCTTCCTGCATGTTTCATTAATTATTTTCATAGTGCTATGCTTAGTTCCTTTATATTATTCTTTTGTCTGTCTTCTATAAGTTATTTCTTTGTGGTTGTCATGAAACTTACATTAAACATCTTATAGTTATACATCTTTCTAATATATTATTAGAAAATTTTATGATTTTAAATGTATTAGAAAGTGCTTTTCTAAAAATAATAAAATATTATTTTTAAGCTGATTAAAAAGTTAACAGGAGATAGGAATCAAGACCATCCCCAAGAAAAAGAAATGCAAAAAAGAAAACGGTTGTTTGAGGAGGTCTTACAAATAGCTGTGAAAAGAAGGGGAGCGAAAAGCAAAGGAGAAAAGGAAAGATATAAGTACCTGAATGCAGAGTTCCAAAGAATAGCAAGGAGAGATAAGAAAGCCTTCCTCAGTGATCAATGCAAAGAAAAAGAGGAAAACAATAGAACTAGAAAGACTAGAGATCTTTTCAAGAAAATTAGAGATACCAAGGGAACATTTAATGCAAAGATGGGCTCAATAAAGGACAGAAATGGTAGGGACCTAACAGAAGCAGAAGATATTAAGAGGTGGCAAGAATACACAGAAGAATTGTACAAAAAGATCTTCATGACCCAGATAATTACGATGGTGTGATCATCACCTAGAGCCAGACATCCTGGAATGTGAAGTCAAGTGGGCCTTAGGAAGCATCACTACAAACAAAGCTAGTGGAGGTGATGGAATTCCAGTTGAGCTGTTTCAAATCCTGAAAGATTATGCTGTGAAAGTGCTGCACTCAATATGTCAGCAAATTTGGAAAACTCAGCAGTGGCCACAGGACTGGAAGACATCAGTTTTCATTGCAATCCCAAAGAAAGGCAATGCCAAAGAATGCTCAAACTACTGCACAGTTGCACTCATCTCACATGCTAGTAAAGTAATGCTTAAAATTCTCCAAGCCAGGCTTCAGTAATACATGAACCATGAACTTCCAGATGTACAAGCTGGTTTTAGAAAAGGCAGAGGAACCAGAGATCAAATTGCCAACATCCGCTGGATCATGGAAAAAGCAAGAGAGCTCCAGAAAAACATCTACTTCTGCTTTATTGACTATGCCAAAAACTTTGACTGTGTGGATCACAATAAACTGTGGAAAATTCTGAAAGTGATGGGAATACCAAACCACCTGACTTGCCTCTTGAGAAACCTGTATGCAGGTCAGGAAGCAACAGTTAGAGCTCGACATGGAACAATGGACTGGTTCCAAATAGGAAAAGGAGTACATCAAGGCTGTATATTGTCACCCTGCTTATTTAACTTCTATGCAGAGTACATCATGAGAAATGCTGGGCTGGAGGAAGCACAAGCTGGAATCAAGATTGCTTAACAAAGCTAGTGGAGGTGATGGAATTCCAGTTGAGCTGTTTCAAATCCTGAAAGATTATGCTGTGAAAGTGCTGCACTCAATATGTCAGCAAATTTGGAAAACTCAGCAGTGGCCACAGGACTGGAAGACATCAGTTTTCATTGCAATCCCAAAGAAAGGCAATGCCAAAGAATGCTCAAACTACTGCACAGTTGCACTCATCTCACATGCTAGTAAAGTAATGCTTAAAATTCTCCAAGCCAGGCTTCAGTAATACATGAACCATGAACTTCCAGATGTACAAGCTGGTTTTAGAAAAGGCAGAGGAACCAGAGATCAAATTGCCAACATCCGCTGGATCATGGAAAAAGCAAGAGAGCTCCAGAAAAACATCTACTTCTGCTTTATTGACTATGCCAAAAACTTTGACTGTGTGGATCACAATAAACTGTGGAAAATTCTGAAAGTGATGGGAATACCAAACCACCTGACTTGCCTCTTGAGAAACCTGTATGCAGGTCAGGAAGCAACAGTTAGAGCTCGACATGGAACAATGGACTGGTTCCAAATAGGAAAAGGAGTACATCAAGGCTGTATATTGTCACCCTGCTTATTTAACTTCTATGCAGAGTACATCATGAGAAATGCTGGGCTGGAGGAAGCACAAGCTGGAATCAAGATTGCTGGGAGAAATATCAGTAACCTTAGATATGCAGATGACACCACCGTTATGGCAGAAAGTGAAGAAGAACTAAAGAGCCTCTTGAGGAAAGTGAAAGAAGAGAGCGAAAAAGTTGGCTTAAAGCTCAACATTCAGAAAACTAAGATCATGGCATCCAGTCCCATCACTTCATGGCAAATAGATGTGGAAACAGTGGCTGACTTTATATTTCTGGGCTCCAAAATCACTGGAGATGGTGATTGCAGCCATGAAATTAAAAGACGCTTACTCCTTGGAATGAAAGTTATCACCAAGCTGCTGCTACTGCTGCTAAGTCGCTTCAGTCGTGTCCGACTCTGTGCGACCCCACAGAACGGCAGCCCACCAGGCTTCCCCATCCCTGGGATACTCCAGGCAAGAACACTGGAGTGGGTTGCCATTTCCTTCTCCAATGCATGAAAGTAAAAAGTGAAAGTGAAGTCGCTCAGTCGTGTCCGACTCTTCGCGACCCCATGGACTGCAGCCCACCAGGCTCCTCTGACCATGGGATTTTCCAGGCAAAAGTACTGGAAGGGGGTGCCATGACCAAGCTAGACAGCATATTATAAAGCAGAGACACTTTGCCAACAAAGATCCATCTAGTCAAGGCTATGGTTTTTCCAGTGGTCATGTATAGATATGAGAGTTGGACTATAAAGAAAGCTGAGCACCGAAGAATTGATGCTTTTGAACTGTAGTGTTGGAGAAGTCCCTGGACTGCAAGGAGATCCAACCAGTCCATCCTAAAGGAGATCAGTCCTGGGTGTTCATTGGAGGGACTGATGTTGAGGCTGAAACTCCAATACTTTGGCCACCTGATGAGGAGCGCTGACTCATTTGAAAAGACCCAGGATACAGGATGCTTGTGGCTGGTGCACTGGGATGACCCAGAGAGATGGTATGGGGAGGGAGGTGGGAGGAGGGTTCAGGATTGGGAACACATGTACACCCGTGGCAGATTCATGTTGATGTATGGCAAAACCGATACAGTATTGTAAAGTAAAATAAAATAAAAAATAAAAAAGAAAGACCCTAATGCTGGGAAAGATTGAGGATAGGAGGAAAAGGGGATGACAGAGGATGAAATGGTTGGATGGCATCACTGACTCGATGGACATGGGTTTGTGTGGACTCCGGGAGCTGGTGATGGACAGGGAAGCCTGGCGAGCTCCAATTCATGTGCTTGGAAAGAGTCGGACGTGACTGAGTGATTGAACTGAACTCAACTGAAAAAGTTAACTTCAATAATATACAAAACTCTACTTTTTTACTTATTCCCCTACCTTTTATAATTGATGTCACAATTCACACTTTTTATATTATGTATCCATTAACAATTAAAAAATTTTGTCCATAATTTCATTAATTGAATTAGATGATGACCATAATTTCATCTAATTGAATCATGTAATTAATCAAATGTGCAGATCTCAGAAAAATAGCCTCTGAGTAAATAAGAATATTTACCTTTACCCTAAAACCTGTTATTGATAGTTTTATATCATTATTACTATAATCAACCATTTTAAACAAATATTTGTAATTATAGTAATTCTTTTTTTTTTTTTTCTTTCCCTGCATTTGTTCTCTTCCATAATTTCATTAATTGAATTAGATGATGACCATAATTTCATCTAATTGAATCATGTAATTAATCAAATGTGCAGATCTCAGAAAAATAGCCTCTGAGTAAATAAGAATATTTACCTTTACCCTAAAACCTGTTATTGATAGTTTTATATCATTATTACTATAATCAACCATTTTAAACAAATATTTGTAATTATAGTAATTCTTTTTTTTTTTTCATTTGAAAGGGCCTCATTTCTTTATTTTTTTTTAAATCAAAGAATTTTATTTATATATTAAGATCTGATATATACATATATATATATATTTTTTAAATTTTTACTTTATTTTACTTTACAATACCGTATTGGTTTTGCAAAACATTGACATGAATCCACCACGAGTGTATATGGACTTCTGTGTTCTAACATTTGTATTAAAATTAAGTGATTTTCACAATATCACAGTATATTTGTCCATATAGTTACCTTTCTAGCAAGTTTTATACTTTTATATATTTTACTGATTCTCTTTAGTATCTTTTGTTTCAACCTGAACTTTAGCACTTGTAAGTTGTTGATACAGTCCCTTAGTTTTTGCTTGTCTGTTCTTTTTCTCTCCTTCATTTTGAAGGACAGTTTTCCCAGGCATATTATTCTCAATTGATAGATTTTTCTCTTTCAGCACTTTGAATATATCATCCCATTTCCTTCCTCCCTTTAACTTTTATTCTTCCTTATCTGATGATAATCTTATGAGGGCATCTTTGTATCTGAATCACTTTTATCTTGTTGCTTTCAAAATTCTCTTTTTGTCTTTGACAATTTGATAATGACTGATGATTGTAGACTTCTTTCACTTTTTCCTTTTGGGAATTCTTTATGTTTCATGAATCTGCATGCCTATATCTCTCCTAATTTTTGGGAAGTTTTCAGCCATTATTTCCCATTGGCTATTTATTTTACATATGGTAGTATATGTTTCTGTGTTGCTCTCTCCATACATCCCACCCTCTTCTTCCTCCCCCACCAACCATTTATTACCTTTCTATATGAGGGTTTTTCCACATAGTTTATTTATTTTTACAAGATTTGCTATATACTTCCATTTGGGGAAAAAAAGGAACAAAGAAAATCTTCTGAAAATGGGGACCTCAATCAGCAAAGAATTCATTCAATCAGAACTATGCTAAGTCCGCTTTAAAAGACTTTGTTGCTATTGTTCCTCAGACTTGAGAGAAAGAATGAACGTATTTAGACAAGTAATATGGAAGTTTCAAAGTGATTTAGTCAGTGATAAGATTTTGAGAAATGAAGAGCAAGTAGAAAGCCATTTAATATTGTTCAATTCTGTCTGGTCAAGCCCCAACAATTGTAGAGGGAAAATTAACTCTTGGTTTATAAAAAATGAATTGCAACTATCAGGGCTGTCCATAATGTATAACTACATGAATAAGTCTATCCAACTTTTCCATGGAAAACTACGTTAGCTCTAAAACATGTTCACAATTATTGTTCTGATGGTTATGTAGCTAACCCTGGTGGCTCAGCAGTAAAGAATCTGCCTGCCAAGTAGGAGACTTGAGTTCAACCCCTGGGTTGGGAAGATCCCCTGGAGAAGGAAATGGCCACCCACTCCAGTATTCTTGCCTGGGAAATCCTATGGACAGAGGAGCCTGGCGAGCTACATCCATGGGGTCACAAAAGAGTTGGACTTAGCAACTAAGCAACAACAATCACATAGTATATCTTTCAACAAGTACATCCAACTCGACCAGAATTTAATTAAGCTCCTACCAAGTGTCAGGTGTTTTTCTAGGGGATAGTTTCTTTACTCTGTACATAAAAACATTCTATTGCAATCGACAATTAATTTTCTCATTATGCAGGAATAAATCATGCTGATTTTGTTCATCAATTGCATACATTTGATGATTGAGCTGCTATTCCATCAGCTCTGTCCTCCCAATACACACACACATACACAAACACACACAACTGCTTTCTTTGAGTTGACAAAAGTGTTGCTGAGCTTGCAGGACTAGATGGGACACTGAGCTGTGGTAATGAATACAATGCCAGAGAAGGCTTTTGGAAGGTAGCCAACTGGCCTTTCCAGGTGAGAGTCTCTGCATCAAGGGCACTTTTCCAGTGGAAGGCTTAGCGTTTGCATGAATTAGGGATTGGAGAAAGGGAGATATCAAATTGGGGGTTTGCTGCATTCAGAACAGTTCCCAGCATTTTCAAAATAAATCTATAATGTCTAGTGTTTAATTTTGATTCCTCCCTTCTGTTTGCCTACTATTTTTCAAAGTAAGTTCTGAAAAAAAATTCTGAAAGTGAGCAGTACAATAAGATTCTGTCATATCAGTTACCTTTGTAACTTCTTCCTAGAACATCTTTTCTCCCGAGTGTTCACCTCATTGATTCTCTCAAACTATTCTTATTTCCATTCAAAAGTTTTTCTCCTCGGGGAAACCATCCCTCTTTATTCTCTCTGACATGGCACCTTTCTTCCTACTTTATACCTTGACCTTGTTTTATTTTTCTTAATAGTATTTATACACTATAATGCCAGATATTGATGCTTATTTGTATTTTATTTATTTCCTCAAAATTTGAGCTCCTTAAGGACAGGGCCCTTGTCTACTTTCTTTTCTGTCTTCTATTTCATTACGTGGCAGTAATTTTTTTGGAACTACCTGTTTTGCTTAAATCAGTTTTGGTTTATATTACTCAAAACAAATTTCAACTTACCTATTTTTATAAAGGTTGTCATCCAAGTTAATGTGTATTAATTGTATTTTACTTCTCAGAAAGACACTGTATCCAAAAAGAGGACAGATTTTTTTTTTTTAAGTGAAAACATTTTCCAGTTAACTTTACTGTATAATTGAAATTTATCAACTGTAGTTAACAGGTTGTGTCATGAAACCTCAGACACCTTGTTTGTCTTATAACTGAACCCTTTTATCAACCTCTCCCTATTTACTTCCCTTCTTTACTACTCTTCATTTCTATGAATGTTTTAATTAGCTTGATGAGGGGGAATCCTTTCACAATGTGTATGTATATCACATTATATTGTAAACTTTAAATATCTTACAATTTGTCAGTTATTGTATTGACATGCAGTATTGTCAATAATACCTTAATAAGGTATTGAGATAGCTTAACACCTTAATAAAGCTGAGAAAGATTCAAAGAATAGAAAATAAAATAAGAATATGAATTTTTTTTTGCCTCACTAGTAATTAAAAATGCTAATCTTTTTTTCACATAAAAGAAAAATAAAGGGAATTATAAAGTAAGGCAGAATATCTGAGTTCATCTTGACCCAGTTGACAATATACCTACATAAGTCTGGATATGACATTTTTTCCAACTAGAATTTCTACTCTTCTGCTTTACTAAAAGGAATGATACTTCCCCCTGCTACTTTGCCAAGTTCGTTGTGAAAATAAAACTAGGTAGACTATATAAAACACTGAAAAATTTTTAATGTAGTGTTGCTGGGCTATTACTCTTCCTGACCCAACCTGAGTTACTTTCTCTTGACATCTAAGAAACTTATAGAAAAAATATATATGTCCTTATAGAAAAATACAATATATACATATATATGTTATATAAAATCTTATATATATACTCTTAATCTCAATTATATCTCTCACTAGGTTTTGTGGCTATTCACTAGGTGTTTTTTTTTTTTTTTTCCTACTGTACTCCATTCAAACCTGAGAAATATATATTAAGTCATGACAAGTACATGAAGTTAGCTGACAATAAGTTTTAAAAGATTTTCTTTTATGTGAAATAGCATCTTCACCTCCCTAAGTGGAGAATTAATTCCAACCTCAGAGATTTCCAGCTAGGTGTTTATTAAGGCTCCATGCTACTTCCAAATTCTACAACAGGAGATGCAAATTGAAGTCTTTATGTTACTGGTTTTGGGGCAGCCCACAGAGCAATAAAAATGTGTTTGTAAACTCTGAACATAGGTGGGCATTTTTGAAAGCCTCTAGATATGACAGAATGATTTCCAAGTAAGAGTGCAGTATTGTTTATTACAACTTTGAGTGGCAGTCTAATATATTAAATCAGTTCAGAAGATTGTAAAATGCATTAGCATTAGCAATTTAATACCTTCAACAAATTTAACTGTCACTCAAAAGCATATCTGTCCTTGCTGTAAAAAAAAAAAAAAAACCAAAACGAAACTCCTTCCCTGATGGACAGTTATGTTCAAGGAGACAAAGGCTTTTTTATGTACACAGCCACATACAGAAAGGATCACTGCATTTAGCAAAATTAAGTGGCACATAATTAATATAAGCATTTGGCTATGGCTGGACAACTTGAAGCTTTAAAAAAAAGTTTGGCAAAATGATGAACTGAGTGCCAGTTACCAACCAGGAAATCTGCTCATGAAAATACATGGGAGGTTTCTCTCCATCAGATGATGGTTCTTTTGCTGTCAACATTATACTTCTTCCATAAAGAAGGACGTTTATGAAGTGTTCCTAATAGCATGGTAAATGTTACTGCTCTGATGTTTATTGGAAACATCAGAATAAAACTCCTTATAAAGTATAATATTAATAATATGAAATTATTATTGAAAGCCTATAAATGAAGAATCACTGTCATTGAGCACTGTCTGTCAGACACTGAAATAAGCACTTTATCATATACTATCTCATCAAAGCCTTTCACACAATTTCATGAAGAGTTATTTTGCAGATAGAAAAACTGAGGCCCAGAGAGTGAAAGTAACTTGCTTCATGAAGATCCCCTACACCCTAAGTAACAGAGCCAGGCTTTGACCTAAGGCCTATTAATTTTGTTAATCATCATCAATCTGCTAGGGTATCTGGGACATGCCACTTCATGGTGGAACTCTTGAATGTATTAGAGACATTAATCATCAAAATCGCACTACAATTATTATTTTTCTCATTGTACAGATGAGTTACCTATGACTTTATAATAAGTAGCCAAGGTCTCGCAGAGCCACGTACGTCCTAATCATACCACTATTCATCAACAATAAGACTAGTGAAAGAAATGTAACAGTGGCAAGAGAGGCAAGAGAAATATTATTTTACTATTTAAACTTTTTTTTTTTTTGTGTGTGTGTGTGTGTGTAGATAGCTAGATATAGCAGGCTGGTAAATAATATCTACTCAGTAACTAATCAATCATATACACACTCAGAATCATCTAGTCATTCAATAGCTGAGTGGTGTGCAGGAAAAAAACAGTCCATCCTTCCTCATGTCCATCAACTTTTAACTGAAATATTTTGTTTTTTTGTGCTCCTACCCTAGTCCATATCCTGGATAAAGTGGAAGTTAATATTTCATTTTCACTTCCCACAGTTTCCAAGAGCATGGCAATTGCAATACCTTATATATCAGAAATGTATTAATATATACGCAAGTCAGCTTAACATTGAAAAAGTGTCACAGTGTTCTCAATTCAAATTTAATTCAGTCATCTTATTTCTTACTAATACACAATTTATTTTATGACCTTAATATAAATAAAGCTTAATATACAATTGAAATAATATCTACTTTGAGTTAATAGATGCGAATTTCCAAGCACAATTTCTGGAGTGTAATGAGTAATCAATAAATTGTTGCCTTTCTTACTTGGCTCCTGAAAGTCCTTGCTCGTTAAAATCATGGGAATCTTCAAGATTTATTTATCTGTTTGAAAATGGACAAAAACCCAAGCCCTCCTTTATTTTTATTTAAAGATATTTATAACTGGAATATATACAAAATTAAAGAATTTAATAAATGTGATATACTTGACACCCATCTTGTTTCATGTACATTGACCTTTCTTGAGATGGAAACTAATCCATGACTTCACATATTCACTCTATCTTGAATTCCTTTCACTTTACATGTCCTAAAAATACTTGATCATTGTTTTCAATGATAGTCCTCATTACCTTCTTGTTAGATCAGTATCCTCTATTTGTTTGTTGCAATTAAAAGCCTGATTTGAATCCTATGTGTTTGCTACAATTAATAGTTCAATTTGTATATTTTTAAAATAATTTGCCATTTTATTTTAAATTGTTTACATTCCTAGAAGTGTAATGGTTGTATCAAATAGTAAATAATTATGTGAATTTTGTAGGTATCGCCCAATTTCTTCAGCAGTTTAGAATTTTGTGTTCCCGTCAGCAATGTATGAGAAGTCTATTTCCCTACAGCTTTGCAACAGGGTATGTTGTCAGGCTGCGGGAATTATACTAATGTGACAGGTGAAAAAAGCTATCCTAGCAAAGTAATTTGTGTTGATCTGTTAATGAGGTAAGTTGGGCATATTTTCAAATGGTTGAGAGATGTTCGTGCTTTTTTTTTTTTTTCATTTGAACTGTGCATGCTTTCTATAGCATTGTTGGCATTTTTATTCTGTATTCTTATCCTTTCTTCATTTCCTTGTATATTTGAGATATACATCCTTTGTGAGTGATATGTGTTGCCAATAGTTTTTCCTACCTTGTTATTTGCTATTTTACTTTGCTTATCTTATTAAATTTTAATGAAATTTATCAATAATCTTTCTTTTTTAAAAAAGCCTGGTTTCTTTTGTTGACTTTAATGAAACCTGTTTCTCATCTCTTAGGACTTCTTTAAGGTTTGGCTCAACCTCTTATAGCATATCATTATGAAAGGGAATTCTGGTTGTTTCATGTCTATCCATTGAGAATTGGCTAAGATTTACTGAGTGTTTTCCACTTGAGTCACTTTGTCTTTCCACAGACTTAATTTATATATATATATATATATATATATATATAATATATAAAATATATATATAAAAGGTACCTTTTCTGGCTATCCCATAACACATACAAAGTGATATGACTGGCATCTGACAACTTAAAGGTTTGTTCTAACTGTGCAGTCTTCCCAAAGAATGTGCTACTGTTTTGCTACAAGCAAGAATTGTGCTATGAAGAGATGTGTGATGTCACGTGGAGAATTGCTATCTCTGAGACTCCTGAACAATGCTAACAGACAGCTGTGTATGCCACCCTTGGGGAGGGAACAGTCTCAAGACCTCCAACTAGTCCTGAGCAAAGAATCATAGTCTATATTTCTGCTCCAGTGGCTGGGTATATTTTTTGTGTTAATTGTCTTTATAATGTCATAACACTCGGGACACCAAGTTTAATATTTTATTTCTCCTTTGGAAACAATTTTTGTACTTTTAAGTAAGGAAACACAGTATGGAGGGATAATTTATCACAAAGCAAAATATACATGTAGTTTTATTTTAGTTGTATGATGCAAATATTGAAGAATTACATAAATTTCTCCAAATGAAATGGTTATATACACTTGTGCTCAGTTCAGTTCAGTTGCTCAGTCATGTCCAACTCTTTGTGACCCCTTGGACTGCAGCACACCAGGCTTCCCTGTCCATCGCCACTCCCAGAGTTTACTCAAACTCATGTCCATTGAGTCGGTGATGCCATCCAGCCATTTCATCCTCTGTCATCCCCTTCTCCCACCTTCAGCCTTTCCCAGCATCAGGGTCTTTTCAAATGAATCAGTTCTTCACAACAGGTAGCCTATGTATTAGAGTTTCAGTTTCAGCATCAGACCTTCCAGTGAATATTCAGGACTGATTTCCTTTAGGATGGACTGGTTGGATCTCTTTGCAGGCCAAGGGACTCTCAAGAGTCTTTTCCAACACCACCGTTCAAAAGCATCAGTTCTTTGATGTTCAGCTTTCTTTATAGTCCAACTCTCACATCCATACATGACTCCTGGAAAAACCACAGCTTTGACTAGACAGATATCTGTTGGCAAAGTAATGGCTCTGCTTCTGAATATGCTGTCTAGGTTGGTCATAACTTTCTTCCATGGAGCAAGCGTCTTTTAATTTCATAGCTGCATTCATCATCTGCAGTGATTTTGGAGCCTAAAAAAATAAAGTCTGTGCACGACTTCTGTGCTCAGTCATGTCTAAATCTTTGTGACCCCATCAGGCTCCTCTGTCTATTGAATTTTTGAGGCAAGAATACTGGAATAGGTTGCCATTTCCAACTCTGGGGTATCTTTATGACCCAGGGATTGAACCTGCATTTCTTGTGTCTCCTGTGTCTTCTGCATTGGCAAGCAGATTCTTTCCCACTGAGCCATCAGGAAAACCCCCATACCATACTTGGTTTTAGTCAAAAGGCTGAGACTTACACACTTAAGCAAGATAAAATTCTCTGCTGCTGCTGCTAAGTTCCTTCAGTTGTGTCTGACTCTGTGCGACCCCAGAAATGGCAGCCCACTGGGCTCTGCCATCCCTGGGATTCTCCAGGCAAGAACACTGGAGTGAGTTGCCATTTCCTTCTCCAATGCATGAACGTGAAAAGTGAAAGTGAAGTCGCTCAGTCGTGTCCGACTCAGCGACCCCATGGACTGCAGCCTACCAGGCTCCTCCATCCATGGGAGTTTNGCAGCCCACTGGGCTCTGCCATCCCTGGGATTCTCCAGGCAAGAACACTGGAGTGAGTTGCCATTTCCTTCTCCAATGCATGAACATGAAAAGTGAAAGTGAAGTCGCTCAGTCGTGTCCGACTCAGCGACCCCATGGACTGCAGCCTACCAGGCTCCTCCATCCATGGGAGTTTCGAAATTGTGGTCTAGTGAGAGACACAGACAAATAATCTATTTTTGAATATCTTTTTCTTGTATTCTAAATAGGAAAACCTAAAGGAGTATTCACTATCTTAAATATCAACATTCAGAAATTAGTTTTTGATTTTGTATTTGAGATAGCTGCATTCTCAAGCAGTTAGAAGAAAACAGGTTTAGTTTTCAACTTGATGATAATGCTAAAAGTTGTAAAAGTAGTCCACCACTTACACAAAGGTATTTTACCTATTTGACAATATTTTCCTTGCTCCAAGATTGACAGGTTATTGAAGTAGACTCTTCACATAGTCCCAAACATTCACAGATGGTAAGTCTTATACCACTTTCATGAATTTCAAAAGAAAGGTTATTGTTGTACCTCTTAATATAATGGATGATAGCTTAATCACTTACACAAAGGTATTTTACCTATTTGACAATATTTTCCTTGCTCCAAGATTGACAGGTTATTGAAGTAGACTCTTCACATAGTCCCAAACATTCACAGATGGTAAGTCTTATACCACTTTCATGAATTTCAAAAGAAAGGTTATTGTTGTACCTCTTAATATAATGGATGATAGCTTAAAATGAAAGAGACATCAATAAGTATATGAAACATATCAATTAGAACTTTGCTTTGGTGCATATTGTGTGATTTTTTTGATCGGAGACAAACCGAATGTCTAGTAAGTTGTATTTTCTTTTTTTTTTAGTTCATCTAGGCAAGCAAAGGTTGTTTCAAATGGTTAACTGAGAATTTTGTGTTTTATGCCTTTTAAACTCAGAAATTATTCAAGTTTATATTCATACTAAATAGATAAGTTAGGAATTAACCTGAAGGACTCTTTAGACCCAAATTCTCTGACTTAACTGCAACACAAATCCCATTACCTTACTTTGAATCAATTAGTCCATTTTCTCATTCACATCCAAAATAAAATGTGTTTTTGAATTTTAATGGATTTGTGAAAATATTCTGTAGATTATCACAACATATCCAAAGTCATTCAAAAAGTCAATCTACTGATAATGAGTATGGTTCTGGACAGAATAATTTAAGGCTTATAGACTGCAGGATTATTTTGACAGAATGAACTATATTGGAATTAATTGTCAGTGAATAGAACTGTGAAGGCAAGTTCATTAGCAAGCATATTTGAAGCAGGTAACCAGACTCTAAGTCTCAGAAAGTCCCACTGTAAAAGTGGGATTTCTATACTGAAACTATTTACTAGACTTTGAGTTTAATTCAGCATTTCAATGTCTTATTCTATGGTCATCAAAATTCTGCAGCTAATAATGTGAAGTTCACTAGTTTAAAAGTGAAAGCTTTGAGAGCGTTAACATAGCAGCTTTGCTCATTGTTCTATTTGCCAGGTTTGCACAAGGGCTCCCTTGTTATTAGAGCTCAGTTGAATCCAAATAAATAATTGATTTCTTATTAGTAACATTATTAATCCTCTTCTTGACTGATCCAAGATCTACCTGGCTTCTGTTCATTCTGACCCAGTCTTTCATTATTCATGTTGTATCCATTCCCTGGGCTCTACAGGACACAATTTTCAGTTAATCCTTTGAAATTTTCTAGTTCTGAACTTTCGATTACCATTTCTACCCTTGGAAACCCCACCCTAATGTTAGCACCATGCCCAGAAGCCCTGTTAGTTTCGCCAACATGTCAGAGGATGTCAGAAACACCTTGATAGATAGGAAGAATTATGAAAGGAATGTGTATCCCTCAAACTAGAAAATTCACTGCTGGTCTTGGTTCTTTTGTTGTTTTGTGTGTGTTTTTTCCCTTAACTGATGAAGGCCTGTTTTAATAGAGGTAAATGACACTACTTAACTTATAGTGAAATGTATTGATTTTCTCTGCTTTCTCAAAGGTGACCTCCAGGCAATTGTAGACTCTAAATTATTGCAAGGCAAGCAGATATTATAGATTTAACTCAGCAGTTTGAAATCTATCAGCTAGTTAATTCCCACCTTCCTTTACAGTCCATTAAACACTCTGCTTTTAATTGCAGTTATAATATTTATTTTCTCACTCTTACCTGTTTGGGTATGCTGCATTTCTTTTGTAATTTCTCTAGAGATTTGTGCTTGGATGTACTTTTTTTTTCTTTCCATTATCTTCAGTACATTTGCCTTTTATTCCACGTGCTTTTAAAATCTGTTTAAAGTTGATTTTTTTAAAACTTGAAATGGATTTTTTTTAGAAAATGGAAAAAGACTTCATAACTTTGGGATAAGCACACCAAGATCACTCCTTGTTTTGCACAGGAAGTAAATGCATCAAAGGTGAAAAGGATAATATTGCAAATTATCTGATTCTAAGAGTCAGCTCACATAATGAAGTGTTAGGATTTACTCTCATTATTAAAATTAAGTTCATTTCATTTTGATAAGTATCTTCTAACATTATAATAAAATGATTATGCAGACTTTTATAGAGAAGCAGAGTGATAATATTTGTAAGATTAAAATATATACTCATTCTCAAAAATGGGTCTAGTAATTAATTTCTAATTCTTAATAAATTAAGAAGTTTTGTTTTCTTTCATACTTTTTATGATCATGTTTTCAGCTTGGTAGGTGATTTGTGATTATAAAGGAAAATTACTTTTGGAGGTTTTGTGGGTTTTTTGTTACAATATAAGAATGTTCAGTGTGGTTTAGTTCAATTTCTAAACTGAGTCATGTGATGTGTTGTAATCTTTAATGATAATATATCAGTGTTAGTCATATTACTTATTTATTCAATAAGCCTTTTTCCAATCTCTTCTATGAGCCTGGCTCTTGGTCTTCAGCAGTAGGGATTCATTGTGGAGGAAGATAAACATAGTCCTTATACTCAAATGTTCTGAGTCTTGACAACCTGTTTATCAGTGAATTGGTGATATCATCATGATCTTTTAGTCTTTTTTTTTAATATAAATTTATTTATCTTAATTGGAGGTTAATTACTTTACAGTGTTGTATTGGTTTTGCCATACATCAACATGAATCTGCCACAGGTATACACGTGTTCCCCATCCTGAACCCAGCCTCCCTCCTCCCTCCTCGTACCATCCCTCTGGGTCATCCCAGTGCACCAGCCCCAAGCATCCAGTATCATGCATTGAACCTGGACTGGCGATTCATTTCATATATGATATTATACATGTTTCAATGCCTTTCTCCCTTAGTCTTTAATGTACAATTGCACATCTTATTTATTAGTACTTAATATTCAAATGCCTTGCACATGGGTAAGACATGATTGTGATTGATTTTGTACAGAAAATGGAAACCTGAGTGGGAAAAAATGAATAAATGATTGGCCAAAACAGTTCCTCTTAGTAATCTGCAAAGAATGGAGCAGATCTCTTGGATTTTTCCTACTCTCATATTTCTAGAGAGCTCCAAATAAAAATTCAGTCCATATTAATCTAATGATGTCTATTTTTCAACTGTGTAATTGAGCTTACTGCTATAACCTTATATTAGATGTTATTTTAAATGCTGCACTCTCTGGAGTTACTCATGAAAACATGACAGTTTTCTTAGAAATGTCCTGTTTTTCTTTTTATTGGCTTCATCTGACTTTCATTTATGACAGGATTTAAAGAAAAGAGATATTTGAAAGATTGAATATGTATGATGAATAAGGGATGCAATTAATATTTAACTTTTTATATGTATAACTTATAATTTTCACATAATTTATGTAAAATTTTAATATATAGCACGTCAACAATTTTTTAGTGTTAATTAGGGCTATTTAAATCAAACAGCACTTATGTTTCTAAGTTCAGCTTGTATCTGAATGTTTAATACACATATTTGAAAAATTTGAATGAGGAAAACAGAAGTCTGATTTCAGAGCGAATATCCAAAGTGAAGCTCCTTGGGAATAATTAATTTTTAGAAAGACCATCATATATGTTCCATCCTGAACCCCCCTCCCACCTCCCTCCCCATACCATCCCTCTGGGTTGTCCCAGTGCACCAGCCCCAAGCATCCTGTATCCTGCATTGAACCTGGACTGGTGATTCATTTCTTATATGAAATTATATATGTTTCAATGCCATTCTCCCAAATCATCCCACCCTTGCACTCTCCCACAGAGTCCAAAAGACTGTTCTATACATGTGTCTCTTTAGCTGTCTCACATACCGGGTTATTGTTACCATCTTTCTAAATTCCATATATATGTGTTAGTATACTGTATTGGTGTTTTTCTTTCTGGCTTACTTCACTCTGTATAATAGGCTCCAGTTTCATCCACCTCATTCGAACTGATTCAAATGTATTCTTTTTAATGGCTGAATAATACTCCATTGTATATATGTACCACAGCTTTCTTATCTATTCATCTGCTGATGGACATCTAGGTTGCTTCCACGTCCTGGCTATTATAAACAGTGCTGCAATGAACATTGGGGTACACATGTCTCTTCCAATTCTGGTTTCCTTGGTGTGTATGCCCAGCAGTGGGATTGCTGGTTTTTAGGACTTATTCAGTCATTGTGTGTTGGCAACTCATGCAAGTTCATCACTTTCATCTGAAAATGAGGATTTAGTGAATACATCCTATTTCCTTGGGGAATCTGCCTGCAATGCAGGAGACCTGGGTTCGATCCCTGGGTTGGGAAGATCCCCTGGAGAAGGGAAAGGCTACTCAGTCCAATATTCTGGACTAGAAAATTCCATGGACTGTGTAATCCATGGGGTAGCAAAGTGTTGGATACGAATGAGTGACTTTCACTTTGGTTTTCATATATCCTATCCAGCTCTATCAGTACATGATTTGATGATTCCCACATTAAATATTAAGTAGCATTTATAGTAGTACATTTGCCTTACATTACCTATTTTGAGAAAAATATATGAAATAATAGACATGCTGTCTTGAAAAAGGTACTAAAACTTTGTGATCAATTATAGAAATAACCCCACATTCTTCATCTTCCTATATTTGTGCTCTTCCAAGTTGCCCCCAGATCCTACTTGAAAAGGTTGTCTGTTTTCCAGTCCCTCGGGTCTGGGCTGTAATTTGTTTTGGCCAAGAAAATGAAGCAGAGGTGTATTGTACCAGTTTGCAACTGAGGCCCCTGAGGTCCTGAAAACTTCTGGTCTCTTTATTGTGATCTTGAGAAATAACCTGGGATAGGCTGCCATTTAAATGAATGACCACATGGGTCGGGTAGTCAACCAATCCAGGCAGGTGAGAGAGACCTGCAGGTGAGAATGACCAATGGGTCGGGTAGACAACCATTCCAGGCAGGTGAGAGAGACCAGTCAACACTGTTAGAACTGTCCAGGAAGGTGACTGCAGATGCTTGTATGGGCTCTGCAGGGACCAGAAGAATAAACTAACTAACTAAATGAAATCCCAGTTTCCAACCCCCCAAATTATAAGCTGAGTATTTTTTTTTTTTATAAACCATTATTTTGGGCAATGCTCTGTTAAGCAGTAAAGGCAAACTGATTTAACTATAAAGCCCTAAACCTTCCAAGATAAAATAAATTACTGTAGAATAGATATAAATATAAATTAGAGACAGACTGTGCCCTTAGAATTTTACAATCCAATCACTGTTTTAGGAAGTAAACTCAAAGAACTACTTCATAGAGTAATGAAGTAGTAAAGATCCATAAGAAAGGAGCAAGATATGAGCAGAAAGTTAAGAATAAAACTGAGGAAAAGGGTGGAGAATTTTTTAAGATAGTAAAAATTATGGTAGCAATGCAAGCATAAAATGTACAGAACAGGGTCTGTCATATATTAGGAACTAAAATGTTATGTGGAAAAATGATTGCTTTTTCTTATTTCTGAAATAATTTCTAATATGCTCACAGACATTTTAATATGAAATATTGAAATTTTGTATACATGCTTTTATTTCACAAAAATGAAGCAAACTTCCAATAGCATTATCCCACATCCCACTGACCCTATTGCATACTATGCCACCTCAGTAGTCAATTGCATACAGTAATCTTTGGATGAAAGTCAAACTCTTTATCTTTCAGTCTGTCAATGTGCTACTTTTACATGTAAGCCAAAATACTGTATGTAGAGAAGTGCGTACAGATGTTCTACCAAAGTCACTTGATGCTGTCAATTATTTGCACTAAAGTCTGATGAAACAGAAATTATCTCCTACTATTAATATATGGACAGACTACTTTTCTATTGCTAAAAAATCGATGAAATATCCAGTTGATGGGTTAAGAAAAGAAGTAAATCTCTCTGATTTTAGTTTTTCTAAATTTCAAGTTATTTCCAATAGTTCTCTAAGATGATGTATTACAAGATTTTGTATGTATCTTTTATGGCAAATATGATTTGCTTTGAATTTTGGTTCTTTTTATAATTAGTCAGTAAAAGAACTTCTCTTCTAGTGTAATTCAATTGCATGAAACAGGCTTGACAGATACTATCTATCTTTCCTATGCAATAAAACTATATAAAATACTGCCTAAAATTATTTTGAAAAATCCTTTATTTTTTATATCAGTGAAACCATTCCAGGAACCAAGCATAAAATATGTGTTTCAATGTAGAAAATATGTAATCAAGTCTTTCTGAAGCTATTCTGTTTTTAAAACTGTCCTGTTATACTCAGTATTCTTTGTGATTGTCAGACAATGTGTTTGGAAAGATAGAGCCATTCTATATTGGCTGTTATATAACATTAATAAATATATGAAATAATAGACATGCTGTCTTGAAAAAGGTACTAAAACTTTGTGATCAATTATAGAAATAACCCCACATTCTTCATCTTCCTATATTTGTGCTCTTCCAAGTTGCCCCCAGATCCTACTTGAAAAGGTTGTCTGTTTTCCAGTCCCTCGGGTCTGGGCTGTAATTTGTTTTGGCCAAGAAAATGAAGCAGAGGTGTATTGTACCAGTTTGCAACTGAGGCCCCTGAGGTCCTGAAAACTTCTGGTCTCTTTATTGTGATCTTGAGAAATAACCTGGGATAGGCTGCCATTTAAATGAATGACCACATGGGTCGGGTAGTCAACCAATCCAGGCAGGTGAGAGAGACCTGCAGGTGAGAATGACCAATGGGTCGGGTAGACAACCATTCCAGGCAGGTGAGAGAGACCAGTCAACACTGTTAGAACTGTCCAGGAAGGTGACTGCAGATGCTTGTATGGGCTCTGCAGGGACCAGAAGAATAAACTAACTAACTAAATGAAATCCCAGTTTCCAACCCCCCAAATTATAAGCTGAGTATTTTTTTTTTTTATAAACCATTATTTTGGGCAATGCTCTGTTAAGCAGTAAAGGCAAACTGATTTAACTATAAAGCCCTAAACCTTCCAAGATAAAATAAATTACTGTAGAATAGATATAAATATAAATTAGAGACAGACTGTGCCCTTAGAATTTTACAATCCAATCACTGTTTTAGGAAGTAAACTCAAAGAACTACTTCATAGAATAATGAAGTAGTAAAGATCCATAAGAAAGGAGCAAGATATGAGCAGAAAGTTAAGAATAAAACTGAGGAAAAGGGTGGAGAATTTTTTAAGATAGTAAAAATTATGGTAGCAATGCAAGCATAAAATGTACAGAACAGGGTCTGTCATATATTAGGAACTAAAATGTTATGTGGAAAAATGATTGCTTTTTCTTATTTCTGAAATAATTTCTAATATGCTCACAGACATTTTAATATGAAATATTGAAATTTTGTATACATGCTTTTATTTCACAAAAATGAAGCAAACTTCCAATAGCATTATCCCACATCCCACTGACACTATTGCATACTATGCCACCTCAGTAGTCAATTGCATACAGTAATCTTTGGATGAAAGTCAAACTCTTTATCTTTCAGTCTGTCAATGTGCTACTTTTACATGTAAGCCAAAATACTGTATGTAGAGAAGTGCGTACAGATGTTCTACCAAAGTCACTTGATGCTGTCAATTATTTGCACTAAAGTCTGATGAAACAGAAATTATCTCCTACTATTAATATATGGACAGACTACTTTTCTATTGCTAAAAAATCAATGAAATATCCAGTTGATGGGTTAAGAAAAGAAGTAAATCTCTCTGATTTTAGTTTTTCTAAATTTCAAGTTATTTCCAATAGTTCTCTAAGATGATGTATTACAAGATTTTGTATGTATCTTTTATGGCAAATATGATTTGCTTTGAATTTTGGTTCTTTTTATAATTAGTCAGTAAAAGAACTTCTCTTCTAGTGTAATTCAATTGCATGAAACAGGCTTGACAGATACTATCTATCTTTCCTATGCAATAAAACTATATAAAATACTGCCTAAAATTATGTTGAAAAATCCTTTACTTTTTATATCAGTGAAACCATTCCAGGAACCAAGCATAAAATATGTGTTTCAATGTAGAAAATATGTAATCAAGTCTTTCTGAAGCTATTCTGTTTTTAAAACTGTCCTGTTATACTCAGTATTCTTTGTGATTGTCAGACAATGTGTTTGGAAAGATAGAGCCATTCTATATTGGCTGTTATATAACATTAAGATGAATATATGTGTATCTAAGAAAATATTTATTTAAACTGAAGAAGTTGATAGGCAATAAGAAATTCAAGTCCAAAGTTTAGAAATTAGGTTATTGCTGGAGATGAAAATGATGCTTTATTAAATCCTTGTAAGGGATTGAATGTAGCCTCCTCAGGAGTTAGTATGGAGGATGGGGAAGAGGAGAGAAGAGGGGGAGTAGAAAAGAGAAGAGCAGGAGAGAGAAAGGGGAGTCTATGGTTAAAAAATTGAAGGAAAATGTATAGAAGCCTGAGAAGCAGTGGCCACTGAAGCAGGTCCAATGATGCAAGCAGATAAAACAGTGCAAAAAGAGAGTAAAAAGAGGCTAAAGTCAAGAGGAGAGATAAAAGTGAAGGTGGGAACTTCTTTAATTGGGCTTGGCTGTAAAAGGGAATATAGTATGCTTGGAAGAAAAATAGAAAATACTTTCTTTTTTTAAATTGAAATATAGACAGTTTATATCTTGTTGTATTACTTTTAGGTATATAGCAAAGCTTCTTTTCCATTATAGGTTATTTCAAGATAATGAGTACAGTTCCGTATCCTATACAGTAAGTCCTTCTTGTCTATTTTATATATAGTAGTGTGTATCTGTTAATCCCAAACTCCTAATTTCTCCCCCTACTGGCCCCTCTTACTCTTTAGTTACCATAAGTTTGTTATCTGTCTGTGAGTTTATTTCTAAGGAAGCTTTTGGTTGGGTTATTTTAAACAGTGGGAGTCATCAGTGTCTACATTGCTGAAGGAGTGATGCTGTAGACAGAGAAAATTAAATCATGCAGGAGGAAGCAGGGGTGATTTGGCAAGCAGAAAGGCCCTGGAATCCGATTTTGCTGACAGTTCTCCCAGCTCACTAAGTCATTTGTAGGTTTGCATGGAATCTAACAGCCTTTCTAATTGTGACCCCAGCACATTATGTAATCCCATTAAGAAAAATCATAACTCTAAGAAGAATGCACGGACACTGGTCCTTTCTGTCTAAATATCTTAAAAGAATTTCCTTTAATTTTTTTTTAATTTTGCATTTTCTCCCCTCTAAAAAATACTGCCTTAGGTGGCAAATGTGTTTTTAAAATATTATAAATCTAATCCAAACTATTTCTTGTGTATTATCAAATACTTTCAGATTGTAGCTATAACAAATCATTACTTTAAGGCTTTTTATCATCAAAAGTAGAGTAAAGCTAAGGTAAAAAATAAAGAAAAAATATACAATACAAAAATCAAGTGTCCTTTTGATACTGAGGATCAAAGACTGTTTTGACACTTTAGAAAATATGAATTGTTATAACTCATCCTTTTATAGTTGATACTTTTTGTTCTACAATATACCTGCTGTTTTTGGACACCACGCAAACATTTGAACATGATGAGTAAAAGTGACCCATTTGGCCCCAAAACATTGTTTTGATCCTTTCCCTCCTCCCCACATTTTCTAAAAATCTGAGTTTGATTTTTGGTTTTAAAATGATACCATCTATATTTTCTGCTGATATTTTTTTCCCAAGATATGACTGAATTTTTTAATATCCAGTAAAACTTAAGGTTGTACACATAAAAAAACTAGAAACCATTTAAAAATGAAAATTTGCCTTACTGAGTGTACAGAGAAAATTTTATTTATTTATTTAAACTATGAAACATTGCAGAATACATGACTTTAGAAGGTTTAAGTGTTTGGGTTTCAGCTGACTACGATTTCCACTTTAATGTATTCATATCAAAAATTGCCTGTGTAGTCCTTGTTGAACTTGATTTCTATTATTATTATCCTTCTTATCCCTGTTGCCTTTTGGGCTTCCCTTGTGGCTCAGCTCGTAAAGAATCTGCCTACAAGGCGGGAGACTCCGGTTCAATTCTTGGAACAGGAAGATTGCCTGGAGAAGGGATAGGCTATCCACTCCACTATTCATGGGCTTCCCTGGTGGCTCAGATGGTAAAGAATCCACCTGCGATGCCGGAGACCTCGGTTCAATTCCTGGGTCAGGAAGATCTCCTGGAGAAGGTGAAGGCTACCCACGCCAGTATCCTGGCCTGGAGAATTCCATGGGGTCTCAAAGAGTTGGACATGACTAAGTGGTGTTGGATAAGACTCTTGAGAGTCCCTTGGACTGCAAGGAGATCCAACCAGTCCATTCTGAAGGAGATAAACCCTGGGATTTCTTTGGAAGGAATGATGCTAAAGCTGAAACTCCAGTACTTTGGCCACCTCATGCAAAGAGTTGACTCATTGGAAAAGACTCTGATGCTGGGAGGGATTGGGGGCAGGAGGAGAAGGGGACGACAGAGGATGAGATGGCTGGATGGCATCACTGACTCGATGGACGCGAGTCTGAGTGAACTCCGGGAGATGGTGATGGACAGGGAGGCCTGGCGCGCTGCGATTCATGAGGTCGCAAAGAGTCGGACACGACTGAGCGACTGAACTGAACTGAACTGAAGTGACTTTCATTTTCACTGTTACCATTTATTCTTCTGATTGTGTTACAAGTCTTAAAGTGAACTGGAAGTAGCCATCAACAAAACTAATAAGAACATAAGCTCCACACCCTCTGCTCTACATCTGGGGACTTCTGCAAGTGTAATCCTCGAATATAAAAGCTATTGTTGATCAAAGCTAAAATTTGGATGAGCGTTAACACTTAACTCTTAAGATTAAATCCACAAAGTATTGTATTTGTTCCAAGGTAGCTCAAAACTCTTCGAAATTTCCCCTGAGGAAGTGGGACAAACAAGCAGTCACATTTTAACAATATATATATATATATAGCTGTGAACTAGAAAAATAGTTCAAAATTGTTCAAATATAGTTCGAAATAGTTGAAAAAAATACAAAATTTTTATGGTCCTAGCCTCAGGTAGTTTAAAACTGAAGTCCATGCATACAGAAAATATTTGCAAGGCGGTATTAGAATAAGGGCAAGAAAAGTCAGCAGAAGGAATCCTTTAGATTCAGAGTTATGATTTACTTTTCAGATGGAGTTGACTCAACTCATGGCAGTTTTGCTTCTAAAGTGGTCTTGAGAAAGTCACTTCACTTTCTTGTATGTATTCATTTGTTATTTTTTATAGACAATTCCATGTTCATACATCTCACCTCATCCTCATGATTTCATTGGTAACAGTGGCAATTTAGGAATATATCTTTGCAACTAAAAAATGTCTTTGGACTAAAATTCCTAAATAAAACTTTCTTAATGACTGTTTTTATATAGTTATCCAGGGTCTCAAAAGTCAATGAAAAGTTACAGGAACCCTAATGTAGAGGTAATATTTGAATCTTTAGACACAAATGCAATAAACTGTGTCAATAATTAATAAAGTGAATCCCTTGTAATTCTTTCCATTTTTTTTTATATTTAAAAATAAAATCCTTTGCTTAGCTTTTGTGCACACGAATTAGACAGTTTTTCATGTATTGTTCATTTTTGGAACACAGAACTAATTAAACAACTAACCCTGTTAATGGGCTGAAATGAGGGCAGTATTTTCTTAATACAATATTGGTGAATTTAAGTAGGGACATTTTGATATGTTTGGTCAAATACTAAATAAAATATTTTGTGATTTTTTAAAGATTCCTGATAATCCTTCTCGACTCTTTCCCATGAACCCTGAACATAATTCTGATTTTATTTTTGAAAATGATCTTCATCTCCTTTTATTGGAAAATGTCACTTCATCAATCCTTTAGCAATAAACGCCTGCTGTGGCTTGACCTCCCTCTGTACTTACGTGACTTTACAATTCATCTTCTAAGTGGAGCTGTCATTTTGGTCTGATCCTTGGTTTAATCCTGTTAAACTCCTGCAAGCATTTCATTTTATGTATGTTGAACATTTAGTTGAAAGGTAAGACACTTTTACAATCTGTTTGTCATTTCCAAAGCTGCTGCTATAGAGTAGATTCTCCATTCACTCTTAAACTGGGGACTTTCCCAGAGATTGACGTGCCTGAAATTGTATCATCATTCCTCTTATTCACTGTACCTGTCATCTCTTTCTTTTCCCATTCTTCTTGGTCTTAGTGTGTCCTGTAATTCACCTATGTTTCTTATACAGTAATAGAATTCTAAGGTGTGTGAGATCTTCTTCTATGTTGAAGGCAAATAGAACATTATATCTGAAATTCATAAACCTGGTTTTAATTCTGGTTTCATCATGTACCAGCTGTATGACAGAAAATCACAGTTCCCTTTATTAATAACTAATACTGTCTGCTTTAAATAATTGTCAATGATTCAGCAAGCCCAATGAGAGAAATGCACAAGGGCATGGCCACCATCTGTTGTACCATACTCAGTTTATTTGATGGAGTTTTAGAGAACTAAAATGTAGTCAACACCTGATATATGTGAGGGGCAGAACTTAGTGTTTTATGTTTACTCAAGAATATTGCTCTCAAAGTTGCTTAAAAGAAAAAAATGTAAATTAGCCTTTGTTTAAGTGTTGTGTAGATCTGTTTTGTACAAATATAATGCATTGTCTTTAAATCTCTACAAGTTTCAATGTCTTTCTATGAAATTTTATGTAATATACCTTTGTAGGTTTACTTTAAGGATTAATGAAATCAGATAAAGGTTTTAGCAAAATATCTCACAGATAATGTGTTTAATAGAAGTTAATTAGTAGTTGTTTTTTGATGTGGTAGTAGAGATAATTTCCAACTTGTTAATAACTTGTATACCCACAATGTTTCTAGTATTTCTACTGTTTATGCCTATAAAATGTATTTCATTTTAATCTTTTTTTAAAGATGATATTGTGATCAGATGTTCAGGAAGGCCCACAAAACTCACTTAACTTCTAATAGCACTAGGCTGCTTGGTTCCTAGCGCTGTATAGTTCTCTTATCCTGAAGTATCATCTCTGCACATTTCTGGTTTTACCATTTAGGGTTTCAAATCTTCCCAAGGAAACTGAATTGAACCAATTCTGACAATGTGTCCTAAAGAAAAAAACATATTTTGTAATAGTACTTCAAAGTGACAATAAAATAAAGTTATCGAGATGTAGACATTATAATTGTAGAGTTTCTAGCATAACTTGTTGCCACGAGAAATATCAGATCTCATGCTTCCCTCCCCAGTCCCAGAAACAAGGGTCCCACATCAATCTTTGAATTAGTTGTCTTAGGCTGCAGTTGAAAAGTAAGGATTATGTTTATTACTTTTAATTGAAATAATCATTGGAAATATAGTTTTCTTACTTGTCAACCACAATTCCATTCCTGAATTTTTTTTAATTAATTAATTTATTTATTTTTTTAATTTTTACTTTATTTTACTTTACAATACCGTATTGGTTTTGCCATACATTGACATGAATCCACCATGGGTGTATATGAGATCCCAATCCTGAATCCCCCTCCTGCATCCCACCCCATTTCCTGAATTTTTAAGTGTTTTTGTTTTGATTGTTTTGGGTTCACGTTATGGTCTTTATTCAGGGCATATATTTTCTCAATAAGGTTGTCTTTAATGCATAACAATTTATTTTTATTGAATCCTACTGAAATATCAGGTTAATTACTAATAACTTTTTTTTAATCTCACATGAGTTGTCTGGAAAGAATATCAGAAGCTGACTTTAAAGACACATTTTGTTCAACTTAGAATTTTGTGTGTTCTAGAAATCTCAGTATTTTCCATATATATATATAGATGCAGAGAAGAGAGAATTTCTGTTATTTAATTCATTGTTTCTCAGTGTTCTCATGATACCTGAGTATTAGATTATTTCAAGTAATACATAAACTTTCTTTAAAATTTATCTTTAACTTAATATGTATTAACAAATTCAAATTGATTTACAATCCATTATGTCACCAATAGTATTTCTTAGGTGGTTATAAGAGGTTATTAGATTTAAAGTAGATGTAGATAAAAATTAATATATAGATGGTATGGTGAAAACTGGGTGAAAGCAAAACAGAATTTCACAGCTTTTGGTAAAATCAAAGATTGTTGGGGAAACCTGTTTTCAAACTCCCAATCAAGGTTGTGCTTGGTATATTAAAAAAAAAAGTTGTCATACAACCCTCAGAAAATGTGTGATTGAGAGTCTAGTTATGTGTGTGGTTGGAAGAAGTTGAAAAAATACCGTAACCTAAAGGGTGTGCTTTAGTATTTAACTTGTATTAGCAAATGCAGATTGCTCTCAAATTGACATGAGAAACAAATAATGGAGAATATTAATATGATATTAATATATAGTACGTACACAAGGAAACAGTAACAATGGATTTCATGACCAAATTAAATTAAGCAAGTTTCTAGGTTTTCTTGTTATTGTTATAATGTTGAACTGCTGTGTGAATCAACAAGAGTAGGCTAAAATATAAGCTATTTCCTAAATGTATTTAACCAAGAAAACTTTCTCTTCAAAAATTCCTTTTAATATTTCAAATAGGCAGAGTATTGGGGGTAGTATTTGCTGACACTTAAAGAATAAGTTGTGAGAAAGGCACATTGAATAGATTTTTCTCTTGAACTTTTCAGTGATAGGAATTGAGTTTTATCCATCTCTATATTCCTAATGTCTGGACAGAGCAACTGTATGAATGCATAAGTCTAAGAATTCATCAAATTTAAGATACTAGAAAGAACAGGATGAGGGATTATCATTTGTAAATTGAATTATTCTAGAAGACTACAAAGCAAATATTGGAATTTGGGAAACTTTTGATCTCATCTGCAATCTTCACTTTCTTTAAAGTTTCCTGGTTTTTGTTCTGAATTTAGAGCCAACTGCTGCAATTCATGGGGTTGCAAAGAGTTGGACACGACTGAGCAACTGAACTGAACTGAGCTACATTTAAATGACCCAACTCTCCTCAGTCTTCTCGAGCACCACAGTTTAAAAGCATTGATTCTTTGGTGCCCAGCTTTCTTTATAGTCCAACTCTCACATCCATTCATGACTACTGAAAAAACCATAGCTTTGACTAGACGGACCTTTGTTGGCAAAGTAATGTCTCTGCTTTTTAATATGCTGTCTAGGTTGATCATAGCTCTTCTTCCAAGGAGCAAGCGTCTTTTAATTTCATGGCTGCAGTCACTATCTGCAGTGATTTTGGAGCCCCACCCCCAAATAATCTCTCACTGTTTCCCTTGTTTCCCCATCTATTTGCCATGAAGTGATGGGACCAGATCTTAGTTTTCTGAATGTTGAGTTTTATGCCAGCTTTTTCACTCTCCTCTTTTACTTTCATCAAGAGGCTCTTTAATTCTTCTTTGCTTTCTGCCATAAGGGTGGTGTCATCTGCCCTTCCTCAAGTCCAACACAAAACTATCCACATCAAACTTGTTTCTTCTCTTGCATTACTTATATCAAAGAATGATCCCTCCATTCACAAGCTTTAGGAACTTTTGAACATTCATTAATTTTTCTTTCTTCATGCAATGACATTATCTTTTCCTCCACTCTCTTCTACTCTTGGTATGCTTGGAATATTATATAGCATATTTGTCAAAGTTCTCAATATATTGTTATATTCATAGGATAAATGAATAATTAGCCAATTCCAAATTATCCTATATAGCTTAACTTAGACTTTCCTTTGTTCACAAAAATCTTTCCTCAACTCTTGGTATTTGTTTAATAATCCTTGCTACTGCTACTGCTAAGTTACTTCAGTTGTGTCCGACTCTGTGCAACCCCATAGGTGGCAGCCCACCAGGCTCCCCGATCCCTGGGATTCTCCAGGCAAGAATACTGGAGTGGGTTGCCATTTCCTTCTCCAATGCATGAAAGTGAAAAGTGAAAGTGAAGTCGCTCAGTTGTGTCTGACTCAGCGACCCCATGGACTGCAGCCTACCAGGCTCCTCCATCCATGGGATTTTCCAGGCAAGAGTACTGGAGTGGGGTGCCATTTCCTTCTCCTTAATAGCCCTTACAGGTATGTATTTCCATAGCCCCCTCTACTTACTCATTTATAGAACTTTTGATAGATTACAGTAGTGATCATGTAAATTATTCTATCAAAATTTTTTGCGTTACTTGTGCTGAATTTGTCCCAGGCACATTGGCACATACGAGTCCAAAAAATATTTGGTGAGTGAATAATTGAGACTTTATCAACAATTATTTTTCAAAGAAAACCCACTCAGCCTAAATAAAATTGTCCATCCAATGTAGCACTCCTTTACTATGATAGTGTAGGAACATGAGAAACACTGGACTGGAAAAAACACAAGCTGGAATCAAGATTGCAGGGAGAAATATCAATAACCTCAGATATGCAGATGACACCACCCTTATGGCAGAAAGTAAAGAGGAACTAAAAAGCCTCTTGATGAAAGTAAAAGAAGAGAGTGAAAAAGCTGGCTTAAGTTCAACATTCAGAAAATGAAGATCATGGCATCCGGTCCCATCACTTCATGGGAAATAGATGGGGAAACAGTGGAAACAGTGTCAGATTTTATTTTGGGGGGCTCCAAAATCACTGCAGCTGGTGACTGCAGCCATGAAATTAAAAGACGCTTACTCGTTGGAAGAAAAGCTATGACCAACCTAGATAGCATATTCAAAAACAGAGATATTACTTTGCCGACTAAGGTCCGTCTAGTCAAGGCTATGGTTTTTCCTGTGGTCATGTATGGATGTGAGAGTTGGACTGTGAAGAAGGCTGAGCGCAATGTTATTTAACACCTTTCTATACATTATAAATGCATTGCATTTAATTCTCTGTAGAGCTGGAGGTGGAGATGGTAGCAGAGGGGGGAGTGCTCATGAGAGAATAGCCTGGGAAAGCACAGGTGACATTAGAGATTTCTGTGCTGCCAACAGAACACGTGACCCAGGAATATCTTAATAGAGTGACATAATGCATGTGGGGTGGCCACCAAGAACAGGAAATGCTCTGTTTCTGGATGGATGCTGGAGGCTGCAAAGTGGAAGAATTTAATAGGCTTTTCCAAGGTCTCACGTTAACAGGAGAAACAATGTCAGAATGGCCTAGTGGAAAAAGTGAAGAAGGAACGATCTGGCTGAATATCCAGAGGTTGGAGTAGTTTTCAAGGAGAAATACATGGTACATTTCTTTCAAGTTCCTCAACAATTTGATGTATGCTGAAAGTTTTAGTGAAATAATGAATATTTTAGGAAATTAGACTATTAGAGATGATCAATATCACTCCCTGCTATGTATTCTCAGAAATATTTTTCATATATTTATCAAATAGTTGCTGCTGCTGCTAAGTCGCTTCAGTCGTGTCTAACTCTGTGCAACCCCATAGATGACAGCCCACCAGGCTCCCCCATCCCTGGGATTCTTCAGGCAAGAACACTGGAGTGGGTTGCCATTTCCTTCTCCAATGCATGAAAGTGAAAAGTGAAAGTGAAGTCGCTTAGTCGTGTCGACTCTTTGTGACCCCATGGACTGCAGCCTACCAGGTTCCTCCATCCATGGGATTTTCCAGGCAAGAGTATTGGAGTGGGTTGCCTTTGCCTTCTCCGTATCAAATAGTTAATTTGTATCAATTATACAGCAGGAACCAGGTCCTTTGCTACAAATGTGAACATGATGGTACTTATTAGTACCTTCCTAAAACTAACAATTATGTAGTTTAAAAACAAAAAGTAATTGAATTTTTAGTTAATATCTGTCATTTCTGTCAGATCAAAATTCTAGAGAATGGGAATTTTCTGATTTGTTCACCACTCAACACACAGTACTTGGCATATATCATACGTGTTCTATAAATGCTTATTAAAGTTTGGAAAGATAGATATGTTTCAGCATACTCAAATGTAACAGAGTTCTAGTTATAAAATTTTCATGCTGATAAGTTCCACCCAATATATAGCAGAGTAGCAGCAAAGTAGAAATACGTATAGTATTTCACATTATTTATTGACAATATTGCCCTCTTTTTCAGAGAGAAATGTTGTGTAAAAGAAAACAGTCACTGGAATCATCACTGAGATCTCTTAATTTCAGATGCACTGATGAATGCAGCTCTGCCCCCAAATAGTTAGGCAGTATACATGAAATCTGAAATTCCTCTATAGATTCACAAAGCACTTTTTCTGTGTTATGGCACGTCATGCTCTACATAAGTTGAAGCCTAAATTTTTGATTTATTTTGAAATTCTAAAAGTGTTGTCCATAGCATTGGATTGTTTTGGGGGCCCTCTAATTTGGGCAGAAAAATCAGCAAATGACTAGTGGTAGTCTCACTCACAAAAGGTCAGATGAAATTTTAAATAAGTTTCACTCAGACATGTATATTCATTCTAGAATACCCATGGTCCTCTGTAATTTTTGATTGGAGGGGAGATGATTCATTTTCCTTAGTTTTTTTTTTTTTTCCCCCAAAGCAAATCTGATATTGTTGGGTAGATATTGAGCAGGTGTGTTGGACCTTCTATCAAGACAAACCCATTATGGTTAGGAATGTTTTAACAACCACTGTCAATTTTGTCATTGCTCCTGTATTAGAGACTCTGGAGTTAATCCTCCCCACCCCAGGAAATCAGTGCATCTTGTGTTGCAAGATAAATGATCCAAGTGTGAAGGGGAGTCAGTTTTACTGCTGCCTGTGTTTGTCTATGTATCCTTAAGAGCTTATAAAGGGCAAAAACATATGCTTAGAAGCCTTTGGTCCCCAAGGCTGATGGATCACCTCTGTCATGAGAGGAAACCAAAGGAACTCATTGAAATGATGAATGCTCTAATAGGGAGCAACCCTTTGGGGATTTTTACACAGGGCTCCCAAAGTGTCTTTTTAAAAATCACTTTCATAGGGTTATCTAGTCCATGAATGAGTTTTCTGTTGCACAACACATACTACTTATGAGAAAGCCCATTAAATATTGGGCAGAAATAATTATTTGAATTTTTCTCATTAAGGCAATCTGAGGCCTGCCTATTCATAACTTTCTATTACCGATTCTGTTCAAATTATTTTCATCTACAACTGGCAAGTTTAACTTTCTCACATGTCTATGTTCAAGTATTTTGCTGTATCACCATTATTACAAAGGCCATTATTAGCCCTATGACTATAATAACTGATATTTAGTGATTGATATCAGAGAAGGCAATGGCACCCCACTCTAGTACTCGCCTGGAAAATCCCATGGATGGAAGAGTCTGGTGGGCTACAGTCCATGGGGTCACTAAGAGTCGGACATGACTGAGCGACTTCACTTTCACTTTTCACTTTCATGCATTGGAGAAGGAAATGGCAACCCACACCAGTGTTCTTGCCTTGAGAATCCCAGGGATGGGGGAGCCTGGTGGGCTGCCATCTATGGGGTCGCACAGAGTCAGACATGACTGAAGCGACTTAGCAGCAGCAGCAGTGATTGATATATACTAGATAATTGTTCTGTGGGAAATATGTGCATTATCTCATTAAGTACTCACAACAATCTGATAAATTAGGTAAAGCTGAATTTCTTTTTTTGATTTATTTTTTTAATTTTTAAGATCAAAATTAAATAGAAAAGTATAGGTTGAGAATACCCACTAACTTCTTTAAAAAAAATTACTGGAGTATAGTTAGTTTACAATATTGTGTTACTTTCAGTTATACAGCAAAGTGATTCAGTTTTCAGTTCAGTTGCTTTGACTGTGCGACCCCATAGACTGCAGCACACCAGGCCTCCCTACCTATCACCAGCTCTGGAGTTTGCTCCAACTCATGTCCATCGAGTCAGTGATGCTATCCAAACATCTCATCCTTTGTCGTCCCCTTTTCCTCCTGCCTTCAGTTTTTCCCAGCATCAGAATCTTTTCCAATCAGTCAATTCTTCACCTCAGGTGGCCAAAGCATTGGTTTCAGCTTCAGCATCAGTCTTTCCATGAATATTAAGGAGTGATTTCCTTGAGGATTGACTGGTTTGATCTCCTTGCAGTCCAAGGGACTCTCAAGAGTCTTCTAAACACTGCAGTTGAAAATCATCAATTCTTCAGCTCTCAGCTTTCTTTTTTTTTTTTTTTTTATTTAACACAAATTAATATTTATTCCAGCAGCATTGATAGGTTCTTTTAAAAAATATTTAATTGGAGGCTAATTGCTTTACAATATTGTATTGGTTTTGCCATACATCAACATGAATCCGCCACAGGTATACACGTGTTCCCCATCCTGAACCCCCCTCCCTCCTCCCTCCCCATACAAGCTTTCTTTATAGTCTGACTCTCACATCCATACATGCTGCTGCTGCTGCTGCCGAGTCGCTTCAGTCGTGTCCGACTCTGTGCGACCCCATAGACGGCAGCCCATTGGGCTCCGCCATCCCTGGGATTCTCCAGGCAAGAACACTGGAGTGGGACTACTGGAAAAATCAAAGCTTTGACCAGATGGACCTTTGTTGGCAAAGTAATGTCTCTGCTTTTTAATATGCTATCTAGGTTGGTGATAGCTTTTCTTCCTAGGAGCAAGTGTCTTTTAATTTCATGGCTGCAGCCACCATCTGCAGTGATTTTGGAGCCCCCCAAAATAAATTCAGTTATACATGTATGTATATTCATTCTACTCCAGATTCTTTTCTCATATAGGTTATTAGAGAATATTAAGTAGAGTTCCCTTTGCTCTACAGTAGGTCTTTGTTGATTATCATATATATATATATATATATGGTAGTGTGTATATGTTCATCCCAAGCTCCGGACTTATTCCTTCCTCCCCAACCCCACATTTCCCCTTTTGTAGCCATAAATTTGTTTTTGTTCCTTTTATGGGACCAAATCAAATCAATTTATTTCATTTAAAGCTGGGCATCAGTTAAAAGATATATAGATATCTTTTATATAGATATTTCATCTTAACTAAAGATATGACTAAATGCTCCCTCTGTTTGCCAATCTCTCCAGATAGGGTCATATAGTCTTTTCTTTTAGTATGTTCCCATTGACTTGAAGCCATGCAGTCTTTTTATTACATGATATTCTCATAGCAAATTATCTGTAATGTCTAATTTCAGTAGAAAAAGCACTTCAAGGGGACCTAGAAAGGAATTTGGATTCAGGCCCTTTTTACAGATACCTCTTACACCTAATTCATCATAGTTTTTCTCCTTTGTGGTTCAAAGATATCAATTTTTTCTAACACACTCAACATGGGAAAAAGAAGCTCTTTATGTCAGTAGTTACATTTCAACCATTTATGGATTGCAAGATAAATGATCCAAGTGTGAAGTCAGTTTTACTGCTGCCTGTGTTTGTCTGTGTATCCTTAAGACCTTATTATTATTCAGTTATTCAAATTTCATAAATATAATAGCAGGTACAATTGTCACACATATGTTTTTTGAGGGAAAGAAGATTTTTTTTCTTTCTCTCCATTTGAATCTTGTGGAGAACTAAACTGTTGGGGACAGAGATGGGAGCATAAGATAGGTTGCTTCTATAATCACCAGCAGTTACACAGGTTTCCATGGACATCAAACTGTGCACCTTAGAAGGGGGTAGAGAACTAACTCTAAGTCCATCCAGTCAGTGAGGATAGCTTATATTACCCAAGGTCACAGGCTGGTTAATGGGGATACCAAGATGCAAACCAAGGCTGTCAGACTTCAGATACCATCTTTGAACCATCGCACCATACTGCAACTAACAATTATTTTCTTTCCTTGCAGTTCTCATAAAATTTAAGCAAAATTTCTCAGAAATTTTATGAGAAAGCAAATCGTACTTTCTGCACCTTTCATTCTTCCTTTTCTACTTGCTTTGAAACTCGTTATAGATAATAATTTGGTTCTCTTTTTAAATAAAATTCTTCTTTTTCCTGTTTCTAGCTTCTCAGGACCTAGGGTCTTCTGTAGTCTTCATAACACTGCAAAGATCATAGATTGCTGCTAGTATTGCAAAAATGTCTTCTACTGTTCTCATCTGGATTATGACATTTATCTGTGATAAATACCTTAAAACAAGGAACCTAGAAGCTCGGCATATGTGAGCATCATCCAGCCTGCTCAACTCCTCTTCATGTGTACACTTTGCTACTTTGCATACCTCCTCCATTCTCTCGTACAAACTTTGAAAGTGAAAGTTAGTTGCTCAGTTATGTCCCACACTTTGCAACCCCACGGACTGTAGCCTGCCAGGCTCTTCTGTCCATGGAATTCTCTAGGAAAGAATACTGGAGTGGGTTGCCGTTTCCTCCTCCAGGGAATCTTCCCAACCCAGGGTTTGAACCCCAGTCTCCTGCATTGCAGGCAGATTCTTTACCACCTGAGCCACCAGGGAAGCCCAGTAAAAACTTAACTTGTTAGCATGTGCCCTTATATTATGTACCTATTGTGAAAATTTACTTCCGTAGTGTGTGGAAATGATTCAGATTGATTTGTATTTCACTATTCGGGATTTAATCATAACTTATCTCTGAACTACTGTCCTGAAAATCTGAATAAAGATAGGTACCTATTCAACAGAGATAAGTACAAATACAGACACATACACACACACATACCTGACACAGTATCTAGAACACAGTAAATGAAAAATACAAGCACAGATTTTTAGCATCATCACTGAGGATTATATATTGTTGACTGACAATCTTAGAGTGTTTTTCCCTTCAAGTCTCTTATGATTTTTGTTGTCTAGTTACTCAGTGATTCTGACTCATTTCCTTAAACCAGAACGGATTCTGATATTAGCTACTCTGATACAAGTTTAGCTACATTTATGCCTTTAAGTAAGCCCTGAAATCACAATAGCTAAAACGAAGCAGCCAAAGTGTCCACTGACCAATGAATATATAGACAAATGTGTTATGTCATATGATGGAATATTATTCAGCATTAAAAAAGGAAGAAAACTCTGACACACACTGAAACATGGCAAAACCTTGAGAGCATTATTCTAATAGAAATAAACCAGTTATAATATGATAAATATTATATGCTTCCATTTAGATGAAGTACTTAAAGTAATCAAAATTGTAGAGGCAAAAGGTATAATCATGGTTACCAGAGGCTGAGCAGAAAGACAAATTATTGTTTACTGGGCATATTATAAGATGAAAAGCTACATAAATGGATGGTGGTGATGGTTTCACATTATGAATGTATACAATACCATTGAACTATATCCTTGAATATGGCTAAGACTGCGTTATATGCATTTTACCACAATAAATTAAAAAAGAGAAATAGAGTGATGCTTCTTAAGACATGATATTTCTATACTTAATATAGTATAGTATATCTATATCTGATCTTATTTACTGCACTCTACCTTAAATTCATTTCCATAAGAACTTATGCTCTTCCCCGCAACTTTGCTAAATGATGGAGAATTTGCCAAAGTGAACTTAATTCTCAACTTTGGGTAGAGAATTATGTCTTAAGGCATCTGCCATTTATCCATGTAAGACACAAGTTTTTCTCTAAGCAGAAGAGAGTGGTTTTGTCTAGAATTAACTAGTATGATAAGTCTGTCCCTTCTGGTGTCGACATAGTAAGATTTATCTATGGATCCAGTAGCATTCCAGAGGGGAACGTTGTTTCTAGAGGACAGATGCTCTGTTACACAAACTGTCACTCTCTGGCTTTCCTGGAGCCAGGAGTAACCCAGCTGCTAATTAAACTGGGATGAATTAAGGTAAATTGAATTTGCCTGCACATCTGCTCCAGGTCTGCAAACAGGACCAGGGAGCAGAGCAGGCACAGTTCACTTGACAAGAGGCTTCTTCTACTTCCAGAACAGTCCCAGAGCATCTCGGCACTTCAATTCATGGAATCCGAGGCAAGAAAGAAAGGAGGAGAGAAAAAAAAAAAAAATTCTTCTTGTGCCTGTATAGACCTAGAGGGAAGTGTGAAAAACATAAATTTCATATTTATAGAATAATCAGATGTCTCTCAAAGTTATGCCATCCTGAGAAAGAGACTATGCACACCTATAAGCTTAAATTATTACACTAGGCTTGAACCGGAAATTCCCTGATGACTCTCTGAAACAGTTTAAAAGAATGTTCTATAACATATAACTTTTAGTTGCTCCTTAACTAAGTTTATAATTAAACTTAAGCCAATAAGTTTATTATTTAATGGCACTGGAGCAGCGGCTGTGTGGTGCAGGAGCGACTTTGAGGGGATACCCCGTGTCCAAGGGCAAAGGAGGAGCCCCAGCAAGATGCCTTGTCTAACTCAGTGAAGCTAAGAGCCATGCCGGGTAGGGCCACCCAAGATGGATGGGTCATGGTGGAGAGTTGTGACAAAACGTGGTCCATTGGAGAAGGGAATGGCAAACCACTTCAGTATTCCTGCCTTGAGAACCCCATGAACAGTATGAAAAGGCAAAAAGATAGGACACTGAAAGATGAACTCCCCAGGTCCGTAGGTGTTCAATATGCTAATGGAGATCAGTGAAGAAATAACTCCAGAAAGAACGAAGAGACAGAGCCAAAGGAAAACCAACACCCACTTGTGGATGTGACTGGTGATGGAAGTAAAGTCCAATGCTGTGAAGAGCAATGCTGCATCGGAACATAGAATGCTAGATTGCCGTGAATCAAGGCGAATTGCAAGTGGTCAAACAGAAGATGGCAAGAGTGAGCATTGACATTTTAGGAATCAGAAAGCTAAAATGAACTAGAATGGGTAAATTTAACTCAGATGACCATCTACTATTGTGGGCAAGAATCCCTCAGAAGAATGGAGCAGCCTTCATAGTCAACAAAAGAGTCTGAAATGCAGTACCTGGAAGTAATCTCAAAAATGACTGGTCTCTGTTTGTTTCCAAGGCAAACCATTCAGTATCACAGCAATCCAAGTCTATGCCCCAACCTGTAATGCTGAAGAAGCTGAAGTTTAACAGTTCTATGAAGACCTGCAAGACCTTCTAGAAGTAACATGCAAAAAAAGATGTCCTTTTCATTATAGGGGACTGGAATGCAAAAGTAGGAAGCCAACAGATACCTGGAGCAACACGCAAATTTGGCCTTGGAGTACAGAATGAAGCAGGGCAAAGGCTAATAGTTTTGCCAAGAAAAAGCACTGGGCATAGCAAACACCCTCTTCCAGCAACACAAGAGAAGACTCTACACATGGACATCATCAGATGGTCAACACCAAAATCAGATTGATTATATTGCTTGCAGTCAAAGATAGAGAAGCTCTATACAGTCAAAAAAACAAGACCAGGAGCTGACTATGGCTCAGATCATGAACTCCTTATTGCCAAATTCAGACTTACATTGAAGACAGTAGGGAAAGCCACAGGACCATTCATGTATGGCCTAATTCAAATCACTTTCAATTATACAGAAAAAGTAATAAATAGATTTAAGGGATTAGATCTGATAGAGTGACTGAAGAACTATGGAGACAGGTTCTTGATATTGTATAGGAGGCCATCGCCAAGAAAAAGAAATGCAAAAAGGCAAAATGGTTGTCTGAGCAGGCCTTACAAATAGCTGTGAAAGGAAGAGAAGAGAAAGGCAAAGGAGAAAAGGAAAGATATACCCATTTGAATGCAGAGTTCCAAAGAATAGCAAGGAGAGATAAGAAAGCCTTCCTCAGTGATCAATACAAAGAAATAGAGGAAAACAATAGAGTGGGAAAGACTAGAGATCTCTTCAAGAAAGTTAGAGATACCAAGGGAATATTTCATGCAAAGATAGGCACAATAAAGGACAGAAATGGCATGGACCTAACAGAAGCAGAAGACATTAAGAAGAGGTGGCAAGAATACATAGAAGAACTATACAAAAAAGATTTTCATGACCCAGATAATCATGATGGTGTGATCACTCACCTAGAGCCAGACATCCTGAAATGTGAAGTCAAGTGGGCCTTAGGAAACATCATTATGAACAAAGCTAGTGGCAGTGACAGAATTCCAGTTGAGCTATTTCAAATCTTAAAAAATGATGCTGTGAAAGTGCTGCACTTAATATGCTAGCAAATTTGGAAAACTCAGCAGTGGCCATAGGACTGGAAAAGTTCGGTTTTCATTCCAATACCAAAGAAAGGCAATGCCAAAGAATGCTCAAACTACCGCCCAGTTGTACTCATCTCACACACTAGCAAAGTGATGCTCAAAATTCTCCAAACTAGGCTGTAACAGTACATGAACTGTGAACTTCCAGATGTTCACAGATTTAGCAAAGGCAGATTTAAGCTGGATTTAGAAAAGGCAGTGGAACGAGAGATCAAATTGCCAACATCTGCCGGATCATGGAAGAAGCAAGAGAGTTCCAGAAAAACATCTGCTTCTGCTTTATTGACTGTGCCAAAGCCTTTGTGTGAATCACAACAAGCTGTGGAAAATTCTTCAAGAGATGGGAATACCAGACCACCTGACTTGTCTCCTGAGAAATCTGTATGCATGTCAAGAAGCAACAGTTAGAACTGGACGTAAAACAACAGACTGATACCAAATCAGGAAAGGAGCATGTCAAGGCTGTATATTGTCACCCTGCTTATGTAACTTATATGAAGAGTACATCATGAGAAACCCTGGACTGGATGAAGCAGAAGGGGAAATCAAGATTGTTGGGAGAAATATTAATAACCTCAGATATGCAGATGGCATCACCTTTTTGTCAGAAAGCAAAGAAGAACTAAAGAGCCTCCTGATAAAAGTGAAAGAGAAGAGTGAAAAATTGGTTTAAAACTCAACATTTTTAATTAATATCATGGCATCCAGTCCCATCACTTCATGGCAAATAGATGGGGAAACAATGGAAACAGTGAGAGACTTTATTTTTGGGGGCTCTGCAATCACTGCAGATGGTGACTGCAGCCATGAAATTAAAAGACACTTGCTCCTTGAAAGAAAAGTTATGAGCAACCTAAACAGCATATTAAAAAGCAGAGACACTACTTTGCCAACAAAGGTCCGTCTAGTCAAAGCTATTGGAGAAGGCAATGGCAACCCACTCCAGTACTCTTGCCTAGAAAATCCTACGGACAGAGGAGCTCCTTAGGCTGCAGTCCCTGGGGTCGCTGCGAGTCGGACACGACTGAGTGGCTTCATTTTCACTTTTCACTTTCATGCATTGGAGAAGGAAATGGCAACCCACTTCAGTGTTCTTGCCTGGAGACTCCCAGGGATGGGGGAGCCTGGTGGGCTGCTGTCTATGGGATCGCACAGAGTCAGACACGACTGAAGTGACTCAGCAGCAGCAGTCAAAGCTATGGTTTTTCCAGTAGTCAAGTATGGATGTGAGAGTTAGACTGTATAGAAAGCTGAAGAATTGATACTTTTAAACTGTGGTGTTGGAGAAGACTCTTGAGAGTACCTTGGACTGCAATAAAATCCAACCTGCCTATCCTGAAGGAAATCAGTCTTGAATACTCATTGGAAGGACTGATGCTGAAGCTGAAATTCCAATACTTTGGCCACCCAATGAGAAGAACTACTCATGAGAAAAGACCGTGATGCTGGGAAAGATTGAAGGCGGGAGGCAAATGGGACAGCAGAGGATGAGATGGCTGGATGGCATCACCAACAAACGGACGTGAGTTTGAGTGAACTCCGGGAGTTGGTGATGGACAGGGAGGCCTGGCATGCTGCATTCCATGGGGTTGCAGAGTCAGACACCACTGGGTGACTGGATTGAACTTAATTCAATTTAGTAAGATTCTTTCATTTGTTAAGATTTCTTATAGCTCTGTGAAATTCAAACTGGCTTAAAATCTTTTTTTTTAAACTGAAGTATAGTTGACTTGCAGTATTATAATAATTTCAGATGTACGAGATAGTGATCCAGTGTTTTTATGAAGTACAGTCAATTTAAAATTATTACAAAATAATGGCTATATTTCCCTGTGCTATACAATATATCCTTGTGGCTCATATATTTTATACTTAGTAGTTTGTGTCTCTTAATCCCATGCTTCTATCTCTTCCTTTCCTCACTGGTAACCATTAGTTTATTCTCTATGAGTCTTTTTCTTTTTTATTATATACATTTGTTTGTTTTATTTTTTAGATTCCACAGAGAAGTGGAATAATAGAGTATTTATCTTTCTCTGACTTATTTCACTAAGTATAATACTCTCTAGGTCCATACATGTAGTTGCAAATGGCAGAATTTCAGTTCTTTATTCATGACTAACATCCCATTGTGTGTATATATGTATATAATATATATTGTATTGTGTGCATGTGTGTGTGTGTGTATCTCACATCCTTGTTTATCACTTAGGTGTCTTCCATGCTTTGGCTATTATAAATAATGCCATACAAACATTGGTGTGCATGTATCTTCTTTAATTAGTGTTTTTGTTTTCTCTGAGTGTATATCCAGGAATGGAATCACTGGATCATATGGTACTTTTTTTTTAGTACTTTGAGTTATTTCCATACTGTTTTTCAAAGTGGCTGCACCAATCTACAATCCTACCAACCAACCATTTATTAGGTTTCCCTTTTCTTAAAATCCTCACCAATATTTATTATTTGTAGTCTTTTTGATGATAGCCATTTTAAAAGATGTTAGAGGATATCTCATTGTTGTTTTGAGTTGCATTTGTCTGATGATTAGTGATATTGAGCATGTTTTTTGTGTGTGCTATTGGACATGAGTTTGAGTAAACTCTGGGAGTTGGTGATGGATAGGGAGGCCTGGCATGCTGCAAGCAGTCAATGGGGTCACAAAGAGTTGGACACAACTGAGCAACTGAACTGAACTGTACTGATTGGCCATCTGTAATCTTGTTTAGAAAAATGTCTGTTCAAGTCTTCTGCCCACTTTAAAATTCAGTTATTTGCTTTTTAATATTGAGTTGTATGCACTCTTTATACACTTTGGATAGTGACACTTAATGGATTATATCATTTGTAAATATTTTTTCCCATTCAGCAAGTAGTCTTTTCCTTTAGTGTGAAACAATATTTTTGTGACTACATAAAATATCCATAGTATGTAATACTATCATGCATATAACAAATGCTCTATTGTTGGAAAACAGTGAAGCCTTCATTTCCCCCCTTATTACAAGTAAAGCAACAAATATGTTCCATATTTATAGAAATATTTGCACACTTGTATTTATATCTGTGAATTAAAATTTTAGAACTATAATTTTGGGCATCAAATTTTATGCTGTTTTCCATTTGTGTATATATCATTAAGTTGCCAGGAGTCTATTTTTTTCTGTTGTGTGAAGTTCACAAACATGTCTTTCTTTCTTTTTTCTCCTTCTCTTTCTCCTCCTCCCCCTTCTCTCTCTATTTTTCTGTTATAACTACACACTATACTCTCCCATAATGGGTTCACAGGAGTAAAATTTGAAATATGTAAAGGTAATAAATTTGCACTGATCATCTCTAATTTTGGAAAATCAGTTGACTCAATCTAGTGATCAAGGACTAATGGCTGTGCTAGGCGATGTGTTTGTTGTGAAAAAGACATAAAGATAGTTCTGCATCAAAATGGTTTGTTCACTTGTCAGTGTGATCAGACACTGGAACAGAGTCAGAGGGCATTCAAAAGCATTCCTTGTTCAAGGAACAGGGATTAGTTTTGTGTGGTCAAAACAAAAAGTGCTATGAGAAGTGGGAGGTAATATGAATGGAGTTACAAATTATACTAGATAGCAGACACTATTCAAGTCCAAGCTAAGAAATTTCCAGGATAAATTTCACAAAACACCTCGTAGCCATATTTGTCTCTCAAAAATGTCATCCATCAATATGTATAAAGTCAGAAGATTTTTGACTATATATCTTCCTTTTGGGCAAATGAAATGCACACTTAAACTGCTAAGAAGATCTAAGGATTCTTTTGGTAAGAAATCTGCTCCCTGGTGGCTCAGAGGTTAAAGCGTTTGCCTGCAAGGCAGGAGACCTGGGTTCAATCCCTGGGTCGGGAAGATCCCCTGGAGAAGCAACCCACTCCAGTATTCTTGCCTGGAAAATCCCATGGATGGAGGAGCCTGGTAGGTTACAGTCTATGGGGTCACAAAGAGTCGGACACAACTGAGCAACTTCACAGTTCACAGTGAGCTAACCCAGCATTTCCTAAACCTATTTGACCAGGAAAACATTTTCTATGTAACTCCAGAGGATGCCCCACAGAACAGTTTGGGAAGTTCTCTTCTAGGCAATGAGAAGCCTCTGTAGTTTTCTCCCAAGGATGTGATGTTATTCCATCTTGAATATAAAGACATTGAATGAGATACAGGAGACATCCAAGTTCAGTTTTTCAAAGAAAAACACAGTGGAGAAATACACTAGAAGTAAAGTGAACCCCTGGAACTTTGGGATTTCCAAACTATTTTGGGAGACTGATCTAGTTGGTTAGATTCTCTGCCTGGAGTGGGAAGGATAGAGCTGGTATGACCCTTGCCAGACACCTGGGTGCTTCTGGACATGACCTCAGTTTTGGACGATACTCAGAACAGACAGCTTTCCTCTCCTTTTCAACCCCTGTCCACTTTAGTGCAGAAATAAATGACTAGGTGCTTCCAATGTTACATAGAGACAAAAACATCAAGATTAAGGTTGATCTTGATTCTGAAAATGATCTTGCTCTGCATGCTAAAAATTAGGAATCTTTCCAAATGTCAAATAAGTTTTTTAAGTGATACCATCATGTATGGAAATCATAGACTCCCAAGATTGGGTTTGAATTTGAGGTTAAAAGTTGGAAAAATTATATGCAATCCAAAACTAGTTAAATGATCACTTCTTTTAAATATCTAAGAGAAAGATTTACTGTTTCTCAGATTCTAACAAAGTATTAAACAGAATTGACAGGGATAAGAGTAACTTAATTATTGAATCTTATTTTAATGCTACTTATATTAATTACATATTAGCCAATGCTTTTATTTCTCATGATTCAGTAATAATTATTAAATAATTATTATTGAAACTTCTTTTTTTTTTTTTTCCACGTGGCACAGTGAATCATGGAGAGGCTGCAGGTGTGAGGATGAAGGTACAAAAGTACACATCTGTTAATTCTTCCCATCCCTCCTCACACTTTCAACACCCCTTCACCAATTCTCATGAAAACTTTTCATCTTTTGTGGTCAAAAACTCCTCAGGATATGTTACAGTTTAAAAGTTTAGGATACTAACCCTACCACCGCACTCTCTGAAGTAGTATATTTGAGGTTTTCATTATGTATTATCTAAAATAACTGCAACATTATTTTTTCCCATTTTTCTCAGGTGCCATGCTAAGCACTTCCTAGCGTTACATTGCATTAACTCACTTGACCCCTACAGGAAATTCATGAGTGTAATTCAATATCATCTCTGTTAAAGGCAAGAGAAAAATAAGGCTCAGAGGTTGAGTGACTTGTTAAGATTTCAGAGCTAGGGAGTAGCAGAGACAAGACTCAGAGCATGAGTCCAGGCTGCTTTCAATTCTCTCCAAGCTTCTTTGACTTACACGACCTTTTATGATCTGACAGCCTCTCACTGCCCATCACTTCTCTGATTTAATCTTTGTTCCATTGCTAGATCATTCCCCTCCTGAGGGTTCCTTGCTGTTCTTGCAATATGTCAAGCATGCTTGTGCCTTGGGGACTCTGAACTTGTTCTGCCTGAAATGCCTTCTCCCCAGAAATTTGTATCATTTGCATTTCTCACCTCCCTTAGTTTATTTGATTGACTGATTAAATGTCACACCACTGTTACCATTTTCTCCAGAAGTTCCTCTCCTCTTTCACCTGCTGCATGTCTGCCAATGTACACATAGCCGATACACTTCAAATTTACCTGCTTATTTTCCCCACTTTCTCTCCAAGAGTGTATAAGTTCCCTGAAGGCAGGGACTTTACATATTTTATTCACTATTGCACTCTAAGCACGTAGAACAGTGTTTGGCAAATAATAAACATTTAGGAAGTAAATAGTGTTTGGCAAATAGTAAATGTTTAATATGGCAGATGGTAAATATTTGAGTGAATTAATACATTTCTCTTACCTTTTTTCTCTATTTCATTTTCCTTATGTAGTCTCATGATTTTTGAAGCTTATTTTTCATGTCTATAGCCTTGTTATAGTAAGAAAATCAGTCTTTAAGTACTAAACAATAATCATATGTGACAAATGATCAGATCTGATTGTATTAGGCATAAAATGAGACACGTCAGCAGCATAAGATAAAGCAGATGTGTTCCAATTAGGCAATCACATGTAATCCTACAAACCATGTAAGAAGAGCCTGCTTCTTCTCCATCCCACCCCCTTTATGTAAATAATTATAAAATTTTATTGGCATTTAGATGGGAAAATGTAGAAATTTTATATTAAGTAAGACATTTTGAAAAATGATAATTTTAAGTGAAGATGAATTGTATTAAAGAAAAAATGAATTAATGCACTTCTAGGGGCTATGTCTAGAGGCAAATGTGAAAGGAATGCACAAGCCCAGTGTACATGTACCATAACACAAGGACCCCTAACCCACAGGATCTGTTAGGAGCTGGGCCTAGCAGCAGGAGGCGAGCAGTACATTAGCGAGCGAGGTCTCATCTGCCTCCCAGTCGCTCCCGTCACTCACATCATCGCCTGAACCAGCCACCCCCACCACTCCCTGGTCTGTGGAAAAGTCGTCTTCCATAAAACGTGCCAATTCTATTTGCAACTTTTTAAGGAATCTCCACACTGTTCTCCATAGTGGCTGTACTAGTTTGCATTCCCACCAACAGTGTAAGAGGGTTCCCTTTTCTCCACACCCTCTCCAGCATTTATTGCTTATAGACTTTTGGATCGCAGCCGTTCTGACTGGTGTGAAGTGGTACCTCATTGTGGTTTTAATTTACATTTCTCTGATAATGAGTGATGTTGAGCATCTTTTCATGTGTTTGTTACCCATCCTTCATGATGTACTCTGCATATAAGTTAAATAAGCAGGGTGACAATATACAGCCTTGACGTACTCCTTTTCCTATTTGGAACCAGTCTGTTGTTCCATGTCCAGTTCTAACTGTTGCTTCCTGACCTGCATATAGGTTTCTCAAGAGGCAAGTCAGGTGATCTGGTATTCCCACCTCTTGAAGAATTTTCCACAGGTTACTGTGATCCACACAGTCAAAGGCTTTGGCATAGTCAATAAAGCAGAAATAGATGTTTTTCTGGAATTCTCTGGCTTTTTTGATGATCCAGTGGATGTTGGCAATTTGATCTCTGGTTCCTCTGCCTTTTCTAAAACCACCTTGAACATCAGGAAGTTCACGGTTCACGGATTGCTGAAGCCTGGCTTGGAGAATTTTGAGCATTACTTTGCTAGCGTGTGAGATGAATGCAATTGTGCAGTAGTTTGAGCATTCTTTGGCATTGCCTTTCTTTGGAATTGGAATGAAAACTGACCTTTTCCAGTCCTGTGGCCATTGCTGAGTTTTCCAAATTTGCTGACATATTGAATGCAGGACTTTCACAGCATCATCTTTTAGGATTTGAAATAGCTCAACTGGAATTCCAACACCTCCACTAGCTTTGTTCATAGTGATGCTTCCTAAGGCACACTTGACTTCACATTCCAGGATGTCTGGCTCTACGTGAGAAATCACACCATCCTGATTATCTGGGTATTGAAGATATTTTTTGTACAGTTCTTTTGTGTATCTTGCCATCTGATAATAGGGGGTTAACTAACTATATCATAATAATTGATGATACTAAAGTAAATAAATGGCATTAATTAACAACAGAATACTTGTCAGCTGTAAAAATAACATCGTGAAAGTATAATTATTTTTGGAAAGATGCTCAGGGCAAGTTGTATTTTTAAAATAACACTATGAACAACACAATATCTATAAGATAATATCATTTTTATAGTATATATAATACACACATTATGCACATATGTACACATAAACACACAGTTTAGGAGAGTATCTGCCAGCAAGACCTACTGAGAGTTAACAGTTACATATCACAACCGATTTGCAGCATCTATTCTAGGCATTCTGCATAACTCATTTGATCCTCACAGCAAACCTAGAGAGTAAATGCTATTATTAGTCTCTATTTTACACCTGAGGAAATCAAGGTTAAGAAGGTTTAATTTGTTCAAAGAGATATAAATAGTGAGTGGGAGATCTGGTAATCAATGTACAGGCTTCCCTGGTGGCTCAGTGGTAAAGAATCTTGCCAAGCAGGAGATGCAGGTTTGATCCCTGGGTTGGGAAGATCCTCTGGCAAAGAAAATGGCAACCCACTCCAGTATTCTTGCTTGGACAGAACCCCATGAAGAGAGGAGCCTGGCGGGCTACAGTCCATAGAGTCACAAAGAGTCAGACACATTTCAGCAACTAAAACAATGATGTACAGAATTTATGCACCTAACTAACAGGGGCCCGCCTTAAAATGCTGGGATTAGCGACATTTGAAAGTGTATTTTTGCTGATCTAGACTTTTTGGTTTTGATATAACAACAACAAAAATAGTAACAAAGATTAAGATATATTGAGTACTTTAATTATTCCAAGCATTGAGCTAAATGCTTTTTATGCGTGATTTCAATTAATCCTAACTAACAACTTACAAGGCAATATTTTTAATCATCCTGTTTTGCATAGTAAGTAAATCTCAGAGAGGTGAAGGTACATTTTCACAATCACACAACTACTGAGTGTCAGATGGAAGTTCACACTTACCAGAATTCAAGGCCACTGTTTTTAACTACCATATCATGCTGCATGAATAAACTTAGCACTGTAGGAAAATTCACTGAAAGGAAAGAAACCCTCCCTTTCTGGCCATGGGTTCAGAGAACTTCAACATACCATCTGATGTGATTTAATAACAGCAATTCTCTACACATTATAGACTTACTTATATTGAGTATATTTCATTAAAGAGTTCAATTTAGGCACAGGTTAAATACTCAAAGGACTGGAAATAAATCTCAATATAACTAATGTATTTCCAATATAAAATCCAAGTAGTGAGATTTGAATTTAATTGTTTCTAACAGTAAAGATACCCACTACATAATATAAAGGAGTGAAGCAGTCTACACATTTCATAGGGATCAATATCTAAATAGTAGAAATTTATCTCTCACACTTTCCCATGAACATTTCCTTGAGGCTTCTGCTGTAGTAAAAGGAAGTTTTCAACAAAATAACTGCTTCCTAATATAACTGCTTCCCTGGGGGCTCAGATGGTAGAGAATTTTCCTGCAATGCAGGGGACCCAGATTTGATCCTTGCGTCAGGAAAATCCCCTGGAGAAAGGAATGACTACCCACTCCAGTATTCTTGCCTGGAGAATGCCATGGACAGAGGAGCCTGGTGGGCTACAGTCCATGGGTCACAAAAAGTTGGACACGAATGCACGACTAACACTTTCAGTGTAGGCTACTCCATTAGTTAGTTCTTCATGTAGGTTGCTCTCTTTTCCTTTTCCTAAATGCCTTAGAATTAAGTGAGTGGCTAAAACAACTCATATTGGACTGACCTGTGCCAAACAAACACTTCAACAAACCCAGGAATCGAACCAAGGTCTGCTGCACTGCAGGCGGATCTTTACCAACTGAGCTATTAGGGAAGCCCTATATAATTATTTATGGGAATCTATATTACAAGTTTTAAGGATTGTCTGAGATGTAGTTATATATTAAAAAAAAAAAAAAAACAAAGACTAGCTAAGGGTTTCCAGGTGGTAAACGTCTTCAAACTCTCTTTCACTAAGGATTCTTTTTCTCATATTTTAATGAGAATGACAGCTGATAGGTTACAAACTTAGTGTATTAAAACAATGACCATATATTGCTATGGATAATGAGTCTGAGCATGGTGTGACTGGGTAGTCTGTTCAGGATATCACAAGCTGAAATCAACATATTGACCGGATTAAGTACTCTTCCGGAGGTTCTGGGGAAAAATTTTGTTCCAAGCTCATTCAGATTTCCATTTCCTCACTGGCTCTCAGCTGGGCATCACTTCTAGAATGTAGAGGTCATTATCACTTCCTGCACATGGTCTCCTGCCATCTTCAAAGTCAGCTACAGAGCATCTCCTCACATAGATTCCCTCTCACACTTAGAATTGTGGTAGTAGCTTTATCTTCTGCCAGCTAAAGGAAACTCTGCTTATAAGGGTTCAACTGACTAGTCAGGCCCACACAGGGTAATTTCTCTTGCCATATACAGACAGATCTAATTTTATTCAGCTTTGCCTTATACTGCTTCCCCAATACTGCATTTTCTTTCTTTCTTTTTTTTTTTTTTAAACAAATCAAAGATTTGTGGCAACCTGGCTTTGACTAAATCTTGGCACCATTTTTACAACAGCATTTGCTCACTTTGTGTCTGTGTCACATTTTGGTAATTCTCATAATATTTCAAATTTCTTCATTTCATAATTTTACCATGAATATCACTAGATTCATTCTTATTGAAAGTCTTGAATAAAAAATCTGGCTTTTCATTAAAAAAAATTGACATGCCTTATTCTTATTTTATAGAGATTGAAAACTTTTAGAGTCAACACAGATAAACACATTACAAAGAAGGAGCATCTGGAACCCTATGCTTATGACTTAGAGAATTGGGGAAATTTTTTGGAACAGTATGAAGATACATAAATTTTCTAAAATCAATGATGTATGTGGTTTAGACAGGTAGGAACAGGCTCACACAGAAATGAGGCCAATGATAGTAGCACTAAAGAATGAGCTATATTAGTAGTGTACAAAACAGCATAATTTCCTGATGGCCACTAAAGCAGAATTGTTAAATTATTTTTCTGTATTGACATGATAATATGGGCCTACATTGCATTCATATTTGTTTTTTATATTGCTTCAGTTACCATCATAAATAAAAAGTAAATTCAGAAAGAAAGAAAGAGGTAATATGTAATAATGCAGATTCAAGCAAAAGCATTTAAATATTCTCTGTTGATACTAATCTTTCTTACTTTCACATTTATCTAATAACTTCCTATGCACAAGTCACAAAGGAAAATATAATATGCATATCTTCATCCTGTCCTTTTTTCAAGGCTCCATTTTCTGTCTTGTCTCCTTCCAGCCAATTTCTCTACTCCAATCCACCCTGATTTCTCCTTTTCCTTGGTTTCAATTTTATTCTCATTTCACATTGAAATGCTTTGGAAGTAACCACTTTTCGATGGCTTCAAGGATGTTGATTTTGTCTCTCAGGAATACAAAGCCTTAAAAATGGAAAATGGCTGAGAAAAGAAGACAGAGTGTAAAATAAGAGAGGTACTGGAGTACAGGCTCAAACCTAGCTCTGCCTCACTAGCAGCATGGCCTCGACACAAATGATTTAACCTTTTAAAAGCATAATTTCTTCCTAAACATGCATCTAGCTTTCTTTAAATCTCTGACTAGTAAGCAATGCCCTCTGTTGAGTTCTTTTTGAGGACAAAGCCTCTGTGTAACTGCCCTGTAACTCAATGATGGGCACATCTGAAACCTCAAGGGCTTCCCTGGGTGCTCAGCAGTAAAGAATCTGCCTACAATGCAGGAGACCCAGGTTCAGTCCCTGGGTTGGGAAGATCTCCTTGAGGCATGGCAACCCACTCCAGTATTCTTGCCTGGAGAATCCCATGGACAGAGGAGCCTGGTGGACCACAGTCCGTGAGCTCGCAAAGAGTCAGAGATGACTGAAGCGACTGAGCATGCACGCATGCTGAAACCTCAATCAAGATTTCTGGGCCACTTCTGGGAACTCCAGAATGGTTTAAAAAAGTGGTGAAGAAAAAATGGCATAATGCAAATGTCCCTGACATATTATGAATGGAGGCGTAAAGTCTTTAAATAAAAAAGGTATCATGAAGATTTTGAACTTGAAATCGATTGCAATTCAAACTCAGCAATTCAAGAAAAAAAGATGACCTATTCACTGTTATTTACACTGAAGCCATTCCTGGTTCTTCCCCATTCCCTCATACCTCAGGTGGGAGGGATCTTCTGATACGGTTCCCGATGATGCCCTTCTCCTGGTGTCCATGCCCCTGAGGAATCCTCCCCTTGAACATTGGCAGAAGCTAGTGAGTTGCTCCCAACTGACAGAATATGGCAAAGGTGACAGGATGTCACTTCTGTGATTACACTATAAAACTCTGACTATGTGTTGCTGGTATTTCTCTGTTTGTTCTTATATTCTCACTCTGATGAAGAGGGTCTCCTGGTCAGGAACCAAATCTTGTCAAATATTAGTTTGAGTTAACATGGAAGTCAATTCTGTTCCAGCTAAATCTTGAGATGACTGTGGATCTCAGGTTGATATCTTATTACAGCCTCTTGAGAAAGAAATCTTGAAGCAAAATAAATAGCTAAGCTCTGCCTGAATTCCTGATCCACAGAAAAAGTGAGATGATAAACATTTTTTTTTTCCAGCCAGTAAGTTGTTGGGGTAATGTGTTACCCAGTTCCTGATGCTGGGAAAGATTGAGAGCAGAAGGAGAATAGTGTCTCAGAGGATGAGATAGCTGGACAGCATCACCAGTGCAATGGACATGAACTTGGGCAAGCTTTGGGAAATGGTGAGGGACAGGGAGGCCTGATGTGCTACAGTCCATGGGGTTACAAACAGCTGGACACAACTGGGAGACTGAACAACAACATCAGATAATGTATTCATCAGTAAATTGTATCGGCTCTATGTTCACATTTAGAGTAGAAAATTCTGTTAATAAAATTTCCTGAATTCAAAATTAGATTATAACCTGACCAATTTACTGCTACCATCTTCATCTAATACAATTTCTCACCTGATTACTGTGGTAGCCTCTTAAGAACACGTGACTTTTCTGCTTTTGTCTTTTTCCCCTTATTTTATTTCAAAACGGCAGGCACAATGATCCTGTTAATGGAGTCTACTCTAAGTCAGCTACTCAACCACCTTACAGAGACCTATATAGGCATGCCTGGTTTGTTTCTTCTTCCTGGGCACACATAGCACAATCACACCAGCTTCTCAGACTTCCCTACCAGACCATTATCACACTCTGATACTCAACATCAGATTTTGAAGTGCCTGCATTTTGCTTTCTCAGCATAGAATGTGCTGCACCCAACAATTTCGTGGCTGGTTCCCTCAAATATCTTACTCTACAGTCTTCTTCTCAGACAGGTCTTCCTTGGACACCCCAGTAAAACTGCAACTTCTCAACATAGTTCCTAGTTTTATTTCCATTTTAGTATTTATCACAATACAATATTTTATGCATTTTATTTATCTTGTTTATTATCTGTCTCCTCCACTAGCATATAAACCCCATGAGGGCAGAGAGTTTTAATATGTTTACTATTATTTCCAGCATATGAAACTGCTTAATATATAGTAGGCATTCATTAAATGAATGAATGAATGAATATTATCAATTTGTACTTGCTAGCGCTAGAAGAAATTAGTACAAAAACTGTCTTGAAGAGAGGATGTGTATTATGTAATATGCAATGACATTTTTGTGGTACTTAAGGCCACAAGGAGCTTTACATTAATAAGCTAAGCAGTGGGGTGGAATTAAGCCAACTTTTGGTTCTTCCTAAAAAACAGGAATAAACCTGGGCATGGAATACTCCAAACCACAGACAACTGACAACACTCAAATTAGGCACTGAGTCAGAACACTAATTAAAATTTACATTTAAAAGCTAATTGAGTGGTGTTTACTTGCAAAAATTATTTCAATAGTAAATTACTTCCTCTTTATTTTTTTAATTAAAGAGAACAAAACAAGGATGACAGAAAGTCGCTCTTCGTGGCTTCACAATTATTCTTCAGAAGCAACACCTGAAAGAAAATTCCTAAAGACACTTCCCAGTTTTCAATATTACCATTAACTCAAGATGAGAATGTCACTTTGAACTCTTACATTGAACTTTAGACCCAACTCCAACACTCGGGACCTATAGGCAAGTATTAAAACCACAGGTCTCAAAACTTTTTCACCATTCATTTCTCACATAGAGAAAATTGTAAAGCTGCTCTCAGATATATATATTCATTTAAGAGTTACCTGCATAGTCTTCCATATAAATATGTTATATTATAAAACATAAAAGATATATTAGAATAAAATAAATTAGTATTTAAAATTAATTTTAATTCCATCACATATATTAATATATGTGATGGAATTAAAATTAATTTTAAATACTAATTTATTTTATTCTAATATATCTTTTATGTTTTATAATATAACATATTTATATGGAAGACTATGCAGGTAACTCTTAAATGAATATATATATCTGAGAGCAGCTTTACAATTTTCTCTATGTGAGAAATGAATGGTGAAAAAGTTTTGAGACCTGTGGTTTTAATACTTGCCTATAGGTTCTGCATATTCTTCCATATAAATATGTTATATTATGAAACATAAAAGATATATTAGAATAAAATAAATTAGTATTTAAAATTAATTTTATTTCCATCACATATATTAACTAAAATGCATTTTTTACTCTTTCTAAACACAGTTACTACTTGGTGACAATTATATTAGTAAATATTCTACATTATATTTTAAAGTCTTGGCTTATCACTTTATGCTACCAAGGTCTGGGTTCAATATTTGGTTTACTTGGTTTCATTACTGGGAAAAGCCCATCACGAAGATGCATAGATTCAAGTAGGAGAAAGACCTCGGAGTCTGCCCTGTCATAGGTGTATTTAATAATAACAATTTTTAATAATACTATCTAACAGCTAAGCAAACATTTTTAAAATTTTGTTAGAAATTTTTATTATTACATACTAGATGTTCTTAAAAGCTAGTGGAAGTTTCTGCACTTTCATACTTTTAGCTTCTTTATTTGTAAGATTTTAATACAAGTTAGAATTTTCTATCCCCAAACTTTAAAAGTACATAGATATGAGAGATTTTGCAGGTCATCCTTTTACATAATTTTTGGCAACAAATCCACTTAATTATGAAAACCTATCCTAACCAACATAACATTTTCAAAATACTCCCTCTTAGCACATTAACAAAAATGACATTTGCTTTTCCATTACTTTAAAAAATTACCTTTATCTTGAAGGAGCACATGAAATTCAGTGTATTATGTATGTATGTGTGTGTGTATATGTGTTTACTTTAAGAAAATATCTGCCAAATAGCATACTAGATATCACAAAAAAAGCTGCAAATTTAGAACTCATAGTTTATAAATGAAATTGCACAACTCACTTTTATCTTTGCCAACTTTTAAAAGTGTTCTATCACAAGATAGCCACTGTCTGTCTGGACCATCCATCTAGACAAAAATTCTTCATGGTTACTTCTGTATTATTACAAAAAATTGTAATGATAGGATTCTGCCTTTCAAAATAACGTATGTCTACTTAGTCAGGCACAAGCAAAAAGTGCCATGGACAACTGTGGTACATTGTGGAATTCGCTCTTCTTTTATGACGTTGTAAGAGAAAATGATCACCTGACATGTGAGTCAAATGAGGGTACCAATGAGTACCCTCATATTAAGTGCAATGATTACTGCAATATGTGGTTCAGTATCTCTATTTAATCACTGAAAAAACGTGGAACACCATGGAGCCTTGGGAAGAAACTGAAGAAATTTAAGATCCCTACCTACGAGGAGATATTAATATAATTTACATCTCTTCTAAATAAACAATTTTATTCAACTCCATTTGCTTTTTATTCCATATATGCACTATTAAATAGGAAAAACATCTAGCAATCAAAAAAAAAAGGAGTCAAGAGAAAGAAAACAAGGCCTTTGGAACCCAGTAGACTAAATGGAATGTACTTTCACTGTTATATTTATCATGGATAACCAACAAAATCCTACTGTGTAGCACAGGGAATTCTGCTCAGTGTTACATGGCAGACTAGATGGCAGGGGAGTCTTGGGGAGAATGGATACATATATGTGTATGGCTGAGTTCCTTCACTGTTCACCTGAAACTATCACAACATTGTTAATCAGCTAAACTCCAATAAAAAATAAAAAGTTTAAAATAAAATTTAAAAATAGAGTATACTTTATTTTGAATAAAGACTATCTTAATATACATATTCTCTGGAAGTTAACATAAACCTTTCTGATTTATGGTATAGGGTTCATGATAACAATTAAATATTTACTTTTGCTCATTCCAATATTAATTGAAACAAAACAACACCAAAACCTAGCTTCTTCACTGTAACAGTCAGGGTCCAAATGGGCAACAATGTCCATTTAAATAATATGATGAATGTGTTATGAAGAAGATATAGGAGGGATGATGAGAAACCACCTTGAACAGCTAATAAGTGGAGCCACTAACAGTGGGATTGTTAATCTTAGGCCTGAGCTGTGGGAACAGTTATGGGACCTCAGGAGAGAGTCAGTGACCACACAAGGAGCAGTGAAGACATGGCCAACTGAAGGAGAGCTTCAGAGATAGAGGCAGGGACTAAATACATACTCCGACTACACTTCCTTCTTTTCCTGTAATATCCTGCTGAGCCTACTCACTGGCTATCCTCAGCCAAAGGCAAAAGAGACTCGAAGCTGACCGTGAAGGTGAGCTTTCTAGGGGAGAGAGCAGGGTGAAGGGTGCAGAGTGGGTCTGAAGAGGCAAACACAAGACACAAGGCCAGATCTTTTTCAATTTTATTCCCTTCTGTACGATAAAATAGTTAAATGACAGACTAGCACTAAATTCTATTTTTAAAAAACTGTATGTGAAAAAGATATGAGATCAATTAAAAAATATGGAGAGATTATACAGTCTGTTGCTGTGGCCTTAAAGCATGACTAATTATAGGCTTTTTAAAAATTACTTATTTTACCATTTTGAATAGGTAATGTTTCTGTGTTACAATATTCCAAATTGTAAATGGCACTAGAGTGAAAACTGTCTACAATTCTCCTTTCCTTGTGCTCATTTTCCCTCCTTATAAAAAACCATGGCTCCTAGTTTCTTTCTTGTACTTAACAGAGATTTTTCCATGTGCTTGCAATCAAGAGTAAGTATATAAATATATATTTCTTACTTTTTGCAAGTATTGTAGCATATTATATACACAGAACATACATTTCTTTTGAAATGTAATAATACATCTTTAAGATCATGGAAAAAGCAAGAGAGTTCCAGAAAAACATCTATTTCTCCTTTATTGACTATGCCAAAGCCTTTGACTGTGTGGATCACAATAAACTGTTGAAAATTCTGAAAGAGATGGGCATACCAGACCACCTGACCGGCCTCTAGAGAAACCTATATGCAGGTCAGCAAGCAACAGTTAGAACTGGACATGGAACAACAGACTGGTTTCAAATAGGAAAAGGAGTACGTCAAGGCTGTATATCGTCACCCTGCTTATTTAACTTCTATGCAGAGTATATCACGAGAAATGCTGGGCTGGAAAAAGCACAAGCTGGAATCAAGATTGCTGGGAGAAATATCAATAACCTCAGATATGCAGATGACACCACCCTTATGGCAGAAAGTGAAGAGGAACTAAAAAGCTTCTAAAAAAAAAAAAAAAAAAAACCAGTGCCAAAAAGTTCGGGGATCACTGCCATAGAGGCTCAAGGCAAGTTAAATCGAAAGGAATCTCTAATTTACGCTGCCTTATATCAGCAGTGATTGGATTTCTTTATGAACACATAAACACAAGTGCTTCTTTGTTGTTACAATATCTGTGAATCATATTCTTACCATGTGTTTCCTCTACTGTGGCATACCATGTGCTTCATGATCTTCTTCACTTTATCTTTGGTTGAATCACTTCCTTTTTCCCTAAAAAAGAAAAATTAGTTGTGCATTTCCATTTTCTATATTCTCATGAATGCTCACTGTATTTGGGTTTTGTCATCTTTGATGTAGAATATCTTAAAAATCTATTGTTTTTCCAATCATCTCTTTCTTGACTTCCACTTTGTCCTCTGAATACCATCAAAAATGTGCTTATAAATCTCAATATCTTTAAGGGTCTACCTTTACTTATAGAAAATTCCAAGCATAATATTCAAAAATCTTAATGACCTGGCTCTATCTCAATTCTCACTTTACTCCACAGGTTATATAGATTGACTACTCTGTGCCCAGTGTCCTTCCTAAAAAGAGGCTATGAAGTTAGTTCATATGATTCTTCCTCTTTTTTTAAAATGTTATGGTCTACTTCTAATTCTCTCAAAGTATTACTTATTCATTTTCCATTTTTAAGAACTCACTTGAAAGAAACTTCCTTCTTTGTTGGATTCCTTCTAGAATCAGAAATAATAATGTACGTCTTTTTCTTTGTAGATTTGTGTTCAGGGACCACAATGACTTTCAGCTTTGTTTTTTTCATACTGTTTAGAATTGTGCCTTACATACTTTCATAGTTCAGGAACAACTTCATATTTCTCTCCATTATTTTGCTGCATGTCAAAGCACAAAAAAATTACTAGCTTAAAACAACCCAGTTATTGTGTCCAAAGAATTCTGAGGTCAGGAATTCGAGCAGTGGACAAGGTAGAGCCCATCTATTTTGAAAATGTTTGGGTCCTCACCTGGGGAGGTTACAGGTCTGGGCAGTTACATTCAGTCACATGTCTGGATTCTGGGTGGGAGTGACTCAAAGATAAGGATTCTCCACCAAAGCACCCTTGTTGACTTGGCTTCCTTACAGCATGGTGGCTCCAGGGAAGTCCAACTTCTGACTTCTGTTCATGGTTCTAAGTGTGTTTCAGGAAACATGAAAGTGAAGTGAAAGTGTTCATCACTCAGTCATGTCCAGCTCTTTGTGACCCCAAGAACTATATAGCCTGCCAGACTCATCTGTCCATGGAATTCTCTAGGCAAGAATACTGGGGTAGCTTGATATTCCCTTCTCCAGTAGATCTTCACGAGCCAGGGATTGAACCCAGGTCTCCTGCATTGCACGCAGATTCTTCTGAGCCACCACTGAAGCCCTTCAGGAAACATGGAGGAACCCAGGAGTCTTTATGATGCTTCTCAGAAATCATTTAGCATCGCTTCTGTCATTCACTATGGCTTGAAGTAGTCATAACCCCACCTAGGTTCAAGGAGAGAACATGCAGACCCTCCCTTTGATGAGAGATGCATCGAAGAGCATGGTAGTCCATACTACCACTCTCCACATAGCTACTTTTTGTGTATAAAAATGAGTTTCTCTGAAACAGCCATGGACAAGTTTCTGCAAATCCAGCCATGAGACTCTTTGCTCTAAATTGCTATTATGTCTGCAGTGCAGTAAAAGTAGAACAACATAAATTTTGATGCAGGATAAGCCTGGTTTCAAATCCTGCCTGTGAAGTTTGTCAATATATGGAACTGGGCAAATATATCAACCAGTCTAAGCTTCTGACCCCTCAGTTATGCAATGAATGTAATAATGTCTCCAAAACTCAAGGTGAGGTTTCAATAAGGTAAGGTACCCAAAGTGAAATGTCTGAAACATAACCAGCTCTTGGTAAATATTAGTTCCCTCTGACCTTTCCTTCTTCAAGTAAAACCTGACATACACTAGGATAAACATTTTCCATGTGCATTCACTGGAATAGACATGGAATTCACAGGCATGTGAGGCAAAGATACCACCTGAGGTCCGACAGTTTCCTCTGGATAAAGAAACTCTAGATGAAGAAGGAGAAGAGATGAGATGCAGGCATATATACAGTTTAAACTCTGGGAGATGGTGAAGGACAGAGAAGCCTGGCGTGCTGCAGTCCATGGGGTTGTAAAGTGTAGGACATGACTTAGCAATTGAACAACAAATGTCCTCTTATTTTTCACTTTTCCTGCAATTATCCCAATACATGATGATTTCAACTGTGTTTATTAGGAATCCTTATAGTCCTCACTAGAGTTATTAATATGGCAGAGGATCTCCTCAGTAGCCATGACACCAAATCGTTGAGTTTTCTCTTTGTTCTTCTATTAGATCCTCCCTATCAGAACTCTGTGGGAAAGAGCGACTACAGGATGCACTAAAAATTAATCTCAGATAAGCAAGCTGATCAGGGAATGAATAGACTATCTAGAGATGCCTGGGAGAAAAATGACTCCAATTAATGTGAGAGCTTATGATTATTTATATTATTATTATTTTTTTTAATTTCTTTTAAAGGAATTGATAACTTCATTTGAAAGTAGAAGCAAATAATTTGACCTGTAATGGAAGAAGTGATCCATGATTTTGGAAGATGTATTTCAAGTGATGCTAAGAGGGCTTTTAATTATTCAGGGTTGGAGTTATCATGGAGCACCCAGTGGGGCCCTGCTTAACTCCCCACAGGAGGGAGACTGCCTTTTAATGGAAGTAGTCAACATCATCACCAAAATCACCTTGTCTACTCATTATGCTATGTGCATATAATAATTAATATCATACCTATATAGTATTCAACAAAATACATGGATGATTTTTTTATCCATGAAAGTGAAAGTGAATTTGCTCAGTCGTGTCCGACTCTTTGCGCCCCCATGAACTGTAGCCTATCAGGCTCCTCCGTCCATGGGATTTTCCAGGCAAGAGTGTTGGAGTGGATTGCCATTTCCTCCTCCAGGGGATCTTCCCGACTCAGGAATTGAACCCGGCTCTCCCGCATTGCAGGCAGATGCTTTGCCGTCTGAGACACCAGGGAAGCCCTGGTGAAATTATTAAAACACAAATCCAATTATACGTCTGCCATGGTAAAAATCCTTCAACACACTTCACTGCTCTTAGGATAAAATCTTTTAAAAGGTTCTGTTATGTGGTCTCTGACTACCTTGCCAGCCACATCTGGTATCATTTTCCCTTATTACCCAGACCTTCCTTCAGTCCCTTAAAACTCACCACTTCCTCTAGCATTTCATGGCCTTCCAATATTATCCTGCTCTACTCAGATTGCTCTCTCTATTCAGCCCTCACTCTCTCCACATTGTTCAGTTCTTCTCTGCCACCTTTTACAACATCTCCTCCCATATTTGTCCTTTAAAAGTGGGAGATCCTCAGGCCTATTACTAAGTCTCTTTTTTCTCACTGAGTAATGCTTGTCCTTGGTCTGTCTTATCTGAACTCATGATTTCAGTAACTATTTGCCATTGTTATACCTCACTATTTATATCTCTATCTTATATATATATATATATATTTATATATATATACACACACACACGTGTGTGTGTGTGTGTGTGTGTTGGTGATGTGTGGTTAATAAAAGGTTGACAGAATATGTGAAGTTAATGCAAATGCTGATGCAGTCCTTATTCCTAAGCTCTATATTTGCATTTATTAACACATTTAATCCTCAGAATAACTCTTAGAGGCAGGTAAAATTGACATCTCCCCCTTTTTTTGCCATCCATTTTTAAGAAAAAAATAAGAAAACTGAGGCTCAGGGAGGTTAAGTAAACTGTTCATGATCATCCAGATTATAAGCGGCAGAGATGAAATTCAAACACAAGCAGTCTGGTTCCAAAAAGAGGGCATCTCTGAATAGTAATTCTCTAATTAAGAATTCTTAATTGCATAATTAATAATTATGTAATAGCAACAAATTAACACATAAATATGTATATTTCATATACATACATATATGTACATTTGTACATATGTGTACATGTATGTTGGTTTGTTGGTTGCATGAAAAATAAATATGTACCAAGGTAGAGAGATGCAGATAAAGTTAGATTTGCAAGTACAGGTGTGACTGTTAGGATGCATTCCCTTGCTTCCATGACCTTAGTGTACTGTGGTAACTTAGAACAGACATTTGAAATAGATCACTGGACCAGAAGATTTTTAATGATATTTTATTGGCCATATACATTTAATGTGCCCCATGAGTCAAGCAATGAATTAGTTCAAGCTTGAAGTAAAGACAAAATAAAGAAAACATTTTACAGAGATTTGATAGTCTCTGGGATGAAAATAAATTTCCATCATTTTACTCTAGTTGCCCCTCCTTTCACCCTATCAATCATTTAGAAAAATACAAGAGAAGATCCTGAGGCTACCTACTTTGATTTCTTTTTGAAGATTTACAGCACTGCCAGTAAGTTCAGCATTATGATTTATAGAAGAAAGCTTCCTAATGTTTATACATCTTTGACATTCATTCCTCTCATAGGGTCATAAAATGCTATGGTTAGTTAACTGGCATGTCCATATACTCTGCATGAAGTCAGTGATGCCAGACAGTCATAGAGGGAGGGCATGGGGAGAGAGTAAACATAAAAATTTTCCATTTGATTTGTTCAGCTTCTTTGGGACCTATTTCTTTAAAATAATCAAGAGTGTAGTACAACTGATACTGTTAAAAAAAAAAATTCCTTAGCATCGTTCCACTTGAGGGGAGAGGAATTGGGAATATTTGTACATCAACTCTCTACTGGCTGAGGGATAGTCTCTGGGAGATCAGAATCCATCATCCTGGCGTCCCTGTCACCAGCCAGGCATGCCAGAGAATTTCCTCTCGGGCTTGCTTTAGGAAGCTCCAGTAAGCTGGGGGTTGGTGAGTCCTGAAGAGACATGGGTGAGGCACTAACCATATCTGCTATCAACCTTCTATAACATAATCTTTCCATTTCTGTATAATGCTCAGTCATCTCAAGTAAACATTTGCCCTGGCTTTAGAGTATTTCCTCACTAACATTACTGTTTTACATGTGCAATGTGCTTTTCATGCATGAGCTCATATAATTTTAGTGTTTTGGCTATGTTGGGATCGCTTCGCTGTGCCGTGGCTTGCTCTAGTTGCAGTGGCTTGCGGCTACTCCAGCATGTGTGATTTCACATATTTCTCATTGCAGTGGCCTTTCTTGTTGCAGAGCACAGGCTCTAGGCATGCAGGCTTCAGCAGTTGGGGCACATGGGTTTAGTTGCCCCTTTGCATGGGAGATTTTCCTGGACCAGGGATCAAACTCGTGTCCCCTGCATTGGCAGGTGAATTCCCAACCCGTGGACTGCCAGGGAAGTCCAACTTATATAATTCTTATAGGAATCATGTACCTATTCCTATCTTAGACCTGGAAACTGAGTGATTTAACTGGGTTTCCAGTGACAAACAGCCAGTGAAAAATTAGAAGGAAGATTACTCAGATAGAGGGTGCCCACACAACACTTCTTTGCTTGCAATTAAGTAGCATTCTTCAGGTTAAATTGAACAAAGGCTTTATCTTCTCAACCAGGAAAGGTGGCAGTCATCCTTGTAGAGTCCAAAAATGCCAGAGCCTTAATCTAAGGCTGTCTTCAAAGATTATAGGGTGTCTTGGTGCAGAACATTCTCCAAAGCAACAACAAAAGCTTTTTCAGGGAAATTCCATGGAAGTTCAGTTCAGTCGCTCAGTCGTGTCCGACTCTTTGCGACCCCATGAATCGCAGCACGCCAGGCCTCCCTGTTCAATCTGAGGTTATTGATATTTCTCCCGGCAATCTTGATTCCAGCTTGTGTTTCTTCCAGTCCAGCGTTTCTCATGATGGTGGATGATATTGAAGGAGCTCTGGTATAAAGGCAGTGGGGTGGGGTGGAAATTACACTCGGTGGTGGAGGAGCCAGAGACCTGGTTCTAATACCGTCTCTGCCTCCAGCCAGCTGTGGATTAAGTCACTTGTCCTCATGGAGCCTCAGGTTCCCCATAGGTAAAAGGAACTTAAGGTGTATTTTGAGATTTTGAGGAGAGAAGTGGCATTACGTTTAAGTAATCAATTGCTTTACAAGTATGGATGATTACATGTATTTTGAGAGAACGCAGTACTTTGAAGTATTAGTGTAGAAAGCTTTGGGTCGTCAAATGTTCCTCTGACATTAATTACCACTTCCTTAATTTCTCTACATCTCTGCCTCGCTCTTCCCCACCCTACCCTTTCTCATGTCCCTTCTCTCCCTAGCTGAACTTCCCTGTTTGCCGGTTCTTTACCAGTTACTGAGAACCACGCTATTGTCTGCTAACCCACCTTTGGCCAACCTAATGACTTTTTTCTCAAAGAAAATGATTACTCACCCAATTAAAGTGAACACTTGGAGGAAATAATAGCTGAAATGCTCAGTAATTTTTGGTTATGGTTGGGAAAAATGATTTGAGTTTTTCTTCAGGTCATGCATTTGAAAAGGAATAATGCTTAATGGGTTCAGTCAATGTCAGCGTGGCAATTTTTTTTTACAATCTATTGTCAGACAGTAAATTACAGAAGTCGTTGATCATCACTCAGATTCATCAGCTTACCAATGCAGAGAAACCAATGACAATTTAGAGGGAAAGTAACCAAAATATATATCACATTTATTCTATTCAGAACAAAATCATTTTTTAACATTTATTTTCTTCCCCCTAGTTAAGTTTCAATTTATCTGAGAGTCTGTCAGGATGACAGAAACTCATTTACAATCTAGGAAAACAGCTGACAGAAAGTGCATTAAAAATTAGATTTTTGAATTCAAAGAATGAAAGCTTTTAAATCACTACAGTCAAGTCAGTGGGACAAGATTGATACCAGATGCTATTTTGCTCATGTTGTTAAGGAAGTATTCCAGCCTTGAAGAGACCTTGTCACTACATAGCTTCTGTCTATGTAAATAAGAACAAAGGGAATATATCTGTTGTCAATGATTAAAAAAAAAAAAAAAATTCCAGTTCCTCAGAGCAATAAGCTGGATCATATAAGGAGGACACCAAATGTTGGAAGATCTCTTACAGGTCATGTATACCTTTTTGCTCACTGTATATGTGGGAGAACTGAATTCCCTTGGGAGAAGGTTAGCAACTATGTTATAATTGTATAGAATGTAATTTAAATCAAGTAGTCTGAGTCAAGGCTCAGTTATTAATATTACCTAGGTAGGTGACTTTGGGAAAGACAGTGGGGCACTTTAGCCATCATTACAGAGGACATTCATTTCCTGTCTATATTTAGTCTGGTTAGCATCCTTTCCACTTTCCTTCAGCATCTCCCTTCATTTTTGGAGAAACTGTCTTTCCCATTGCACGTGTTCTTTTTTTTAAATTAATTAATTAAGCTGCACAAGATCTTAGTTACAGCCTGTAAGCTCTGGATCTGTAGTTGCTGCCTGTGAGCTCTTGGTTGTGCCATGTGGGATGTAGTTCCCTGATCAGGACTGACCCTGGGTCCCTTGCATTGGGAGCCTGGAATCTTAGCCATTGGACCATGAGGGAAGTCCCCATTGCATGTGTATTGTTAATGGGGCTTTCCATTGAGTAATTCTGCTGTCTTAAGGAACAGAAGGTGAGTTCTTTGCACAAACTAAGTCAACCAGCCTCTTCCAATAGGTAAATGAACTCCCAAGCAAAGTGATGCACCAACAGGGAAGATTTAAAACTGATTTATTCTGTTAGAATCTTCCTGAAAGCATTATCTATTTGTCCTGATTGTCCAAAACTCACCTGGATTTTATTCTTCCAGTGTCGGATATTTTATGTTCTCCTTCACTTTTATGAGCTGCCTGATAACTTTTCACTAACTTCTATTTTTAATTTAATTGTAGTTTCTATTTTTAATTTAATTGTAGTGATCTCTGTTGCTTGCAAACAAAAAACTGATATATGTGTGCATATAAAATGGGAACAATTATACTTTATTCACAAAGGAAGTATCATCATATTTTTAAATAAAGTAATGTTCACTTTTCACTTGCATGCATTGGAGAAGGAAATGGCAACCCATTCCAATGCTCTTGCCTGGAGAGTCCCAGGGACGGGGGAGCCTGTTGGGCTGCCATCTATGGGGTCGCACAGAGTCGGACACAACTGAAGCGACTTAGCAGCAGCAGCAATGTATATTAAAATGACTGGTTTGGAGAATAAAACCTAAGAAACCCATTAAATATTGTTTGCTTGATTTTAAGTTCTTTTTCTGTATAAGCTCATCTTTATCCTTCCATGGAGATTTTTGAGGGGATCCTTGAGTCACTGGCTTCATCTTTTCAAAGAACCCTCTGTGTGAGGAGGGGATGCTCTAACCTTTTGATCCTTCTGAGGCACCAGCTAGTGAGTATCCAACCACATCCATGGCTTTCTCTTCAGAGCACACTTTGCTAACAGTGAATTTCCTAGTTTTAGCATCTTTTGCAATCCTGATAGTCTGAGAATCTCCTGAATCATTTTTAAGACCTGGTTTCTTTTTGTTTACCAGTTCTTTCTCAATTTATCTCTTTCCTCTTACATTTTATTATTATCAACAGAAACAAATCTGGCCACACTTCACCACGTGGCTTGGAACTCTTAGATAAATACTCAAGTTAATCCCTTACAAGACCCACTTTCTTCATAGCTGTGCTGTGCTGGGCTTAGTAGCCCAGTCATGTCCAGCTCTTTGCAACCCTATGGGCTGCTCTGTTCACGGGGATTCTCCCAGGCAAGAATACTGGAGTGGGTTGCCATGCTCTCCTCCAGGGGTTGAACCCAGGTCTCCTGCATTGCAGGCAGATTCTTTACCATCTGAGCCGCCAGGGAAGCCCTTCCTCATAGTTAAAGGGCAGAATTCAGCCTTCTGTTGCTGTGTAACAAGGGTACTCTTTCCTCCAGCTCCCAGAATCACGTTCCTCATTTTCCTCTGAGTTCTCAGCCGCTGTGCTTTTAACATGCATACTTCTACCAACATTCTGTTTATGATAATGTAAGTATTCTCTAAGACAGCATAGACTTTCATGCTCTTAGCTTTTTTCTGAGCCCTCAGCAGTAGAGCCTTTAATGCCCATATTCCTACCAGCAGTTTAAGTCGACAGTTTCTAACCTGTACCTCAAAATTCTTTGAGCCTCTATTCATTACCTGATTCCAAAACCACTTCTAAATCTTTAGGTATTTGTTATAGCAACACCCCAGTCTCAGGTACTGAAATCTGTATTAGTTTCCTTTGGCTGCTCTAACAAATTTCCATAAAGTTGGTGGCTTAAAACAACAGATATTTATTTTAAGATATAGCTGAGAAGTCTGAAATTCAGTGTAAGTGGGTTGAAGCCTGGGTGCTGCTAGGGTTTCACTCTGGAAGCTCTAAGACAAAATCTGTTTCTTGCCTCACCAGCTTCCAGTGGCAGCTGGCCTACCTTGGCTTGTGACCGCATGCTTCAGATCTTTGTCTCTGTGGCCACGTTCTCCTTTTCTTCTGTGTTAAATCTACTTCTGACTTTCTCTCCTAAGTGTCTGACGCTTTGCGGCATCATGGAATGTAGAGTCTATGGAATTCTCCAGGCCAGAATACTGAAATGGGTAGCCGTTCCCTTCTCCAGGGGATCTTCCCAACCCAGGAGTCAAACCCAGGTCTCCCACATTGCAGGTGGATTCTTTACCATCTGAGCCACAAGGGAAGCCCAAATACAGTTAAGGCCCACCTGAATTACCCAGGATAATCTCCCCATTTCAGAATCTTGAATTACATTTGCACAGTCCTTTTTTTTTTCCACAGAAGGTAACATTCACAGATTCCAGGCATTAGAATATGAACATCTTTTCAGTTCAGTTCAGTTCAGTCGCTCAGTCATATCCGACTCTTTGTGACCCCATGAATCGCAGCACGCCAGGCCTCCCTGTCCATCACCAACTCCCGGAGTTCACTCAGATTCATGTCCGTCGAGTCAGTGATGCCATCCAGCCATCTCATCCTCTGTCGTCCCCTTCTCCTCCTGCCCCCAATCCCTCCCAGCATCAGAGTCTTTTCCAATGAGTCAACTCTTCGCATGAGGTGGCCAAAGTACTGGAGTTTCAGCTTTAGCATCATTCCTTCCAAAGAAATCCCAGGGCTAGGGGGCCATAATTCAACTTATGGCATGCTTGCTCTAACTTTCGTGGTTCTGCCTACTCCAGTTCTTTACCAAGTTACTTCCATAACTGGCCCCAGTGTGACACTTTGTAACATCTAATATTTAGTTGACTGAAAGAATTTCATATAGGAGAATATATGACATTTAAATTCTAAATTTTATTAAGGGTTTCTTTTCTTTTTCAAACTCAAAGTAACTCTTGTTAATAGGGAACCAGAGAGTGACTCAACACACACACACATACACATCTGCCTAAATTGGCACATTGTAAATCTTCCTCACTATTAAAATTTTCCAAAATAAGTTAAGGACATACATTAATTGTTAAACCTTGCAGAAGTTCTTTAATACAAACTTTTACTTGAAGTCAACAATATTTTATTTAATTTGCAATCAACCTAACCAATCTGTACAGTGGGAATTACGTAAGATTTTTATCATTCCATACAATTGAACATTATCATTCAAATACAATAAAGAAGTGAATTCTGACATCTTTCCAATTTCTTTTTTCTAGGTAATCAGTGTAAATTCTTAAACTATTCCAGCTATTATTTTTCTACTTTAATCTGAGGTTCTCTTTTTTTCTTTCTATATGCAATCTGAACATCTGAGTTTCTTGTCTCACAATTTTTAGCATGAGGAGGGTTAGTTTCCTATTGCTATTATATCAAATTACCACAAACTTGGTTCCATAAAGTAAAACATCTTAGAATTCTGGAGATCAGAAATATAGCTGGATTAACAAGGTTGTTCTCCTTTTGGAGGCTTGAGGGGAGGATCCATTTCTTTGTCTTTTCTAGTTTATACAGGCTCCTCTCTTTCTTGGCTTGTGGTCCCATCCTTCTCCCAAGAGCACAGCATCCTCCGATCACTTTCTCTGCCTCTCTGCCCCTGTCATCACTTTGGTTTTTTTCCCCTAACTGTGACCTTCCCTTCTCCTTTTAAAATAACTTTGTCATTATGTTAGACACATGTAGATAATCCAGAGTAATCTCTATCTCATAATCCATAACTGAATTACACTTAAAAAGTCTCTTTTATACATGTTATTGTTCAGTTGCTCAGTCATGTCCGACTGTTTGTGACCCCATGGACTGCAGTATGCCAGACTTCCCTGTCCTTTACTACCTCTGGGAGTTTGCTCGAACTCATGTCCATTGAGTCAGTGATGCCAAGCAGCCATCTCATCCTCTGTCGTCCCTTTCTCCTCCTGCCCTCAATCTTTCCCAGCATCGGGGTCTTTTGCAATGAGTTGACTAGTTGCATCAGGTGGCCAAAGCATTGGAGCTTCACCTTCAGCGTCAGTCCTTCCAATGAATATTACTAGAAAAGTAGCACATTTCCAGGTTCTAGGGATTTGGATGTAGCCATCTGGGGGAGAGGAGGCACTATTTAACCTACCACATGGAGCTTAGCAAATTTTTTTTTAAATTTATTTATTTTAATTGGAGGCTAATTACTTTACAATATTGCATTGGTTTTGCCATACATTGACATGAATACACCACAGTTGTACATGTGTTCCCCATCTTGAACCCCCTACTCACCTCCCTCCCCATACCATCCCTCTGGGTCACTCCAGTGCACCAGCCCCAAGCATCCTGTATCATACATCGAACCTGGACTGGTGATTCGTTTCACATATGATAATATACATGTTTCAATGCATTCTCCCAAATCTTCCCACCCTTGCCCTCTCCCACAGAGTCCAAAAGACTGTTCTATACATCTGTGTCTCTTTTGCTGTCTCACATATAGAGTTATTGTTACCATCTTTCTAAATTCCATATATATGCATTATTATACTGTATTGGTATTTTTCTTTCTGGCTTACTTCACTCTGTATAATAGGCTCCAGTTTCATCCACCTCATTAGAACTGATTCAAATGTATTCTTTTTAATGGCTGAGTAATACTCCATTGTGTATATGTACCACAGCTTTCTTATCCATTCTTATGCATTATTATACTGTATTGGTATTTTTCTTTCTGGCTTACTTCACTCTGTATAATAGGCTCCAGTTTCATCTACCTCATTAGAACTGATTCAAATGGAACTTATCAAATTTTAAGAATCCATGTCTTGGGAATTCCCCAGTGGTCCAGTGGTTCAGACTCCATGTTTCCCCTACTGAGGGCCTTTATTTGATCCCTGGTTGGGGAACTAAGATCCCACATGCTGTGTGGCAAAAAAAATATTTTGCTATTTTCAAAAAAGTTCTTATTGCCTGCCAACTAACAAGTGGTCAAAATTGCATTTAAATGCACAAGGGTATTTTTCAGTCTAGTGAAAATTACAACTTTCAAATAGAATCTGAGACACAAATGGAAATCCTTCATTGAATGTGAGTACAGTACAGACTTTGTGACTGTACTAGTAGAGTATAATTAAACATCCATCTTAACTTAAAGAAGTTTCTGACTTCTGTTTCACAACCACCTGATCAGTGTTATGGGAGCTATCCAGAGCTTTCTGGTGAGAGACAGAAGAAGGGAAAGGAAGGCACAGTTTAGAGCAGAGGGTTGAAAAGAGATGAATAATGAACATTGAGCAAGATCATGAAAGATGGTCCTGCCTGGTCTTAATCTAAGACCCCCCTGGCTCTTAATCTAAGAGGGGAGAAGATACTGCATTTATTTAAGGATGAATATAGTGCTGAAAGTTTGTAAGGTGGAGATTTCATAGTATTCCATGCTGTTAGCAAGCTGGTGACACTGGTCTGCTCACGTCATCTCTCTGGACCATAAAGAGTTCAGCTTGTTAATCTCTAAAATCTTAACCAGAACTAACCCTGAAGGATTTAGTATTGACATTAACTGATGCTCTAAAAAGCCTCTTGATGAAAGTGAAAGAGGAGAGCGAAAAAGTTGGCTTAAAGCTCAACATTCAGAAAACGAAGATCATGGCATCTGGTCCCATCACTTCATGGGAAATAGATGGGGAAACAGTGGAAACAGTGCCAGACTTTATTTTTTTAGGCTCCAAAATCACTGCTGATGGTGACTGCAGCCATGAAATTAGAAGACGCTTACTCCTTGGAAGAAAAGTTATGTCCAACCTAGATAGCATTTTCAAAAGCAGAGACATTACTTTGCCGACTAAGGTCCGTAGATCCAACCAGTCCATTCTGAAGGAGATCAACCCTGGGATTTCTTTGGAAGGAATGATGCTAAAGCTGAAACTCCAGTACTTTGGCCACCTCATGCGAAGAGTTGACTCATTGGAAAAGACTCTGATGCTGGGAGTGATTGGGGGCGGGAGGAGAAGGGGACGACCGAGGATGAGATGGCTGGATGGCATCACTGACTCGATGGATGTGAGTCTGAGTGATCTCCGAGAGATGGTGATGAACAGGGAGGCCTGGCGCGCTGCGATTCATGGGGTCGCAAAGAGTCGGACACGACTGAGCGACTGAACTGAACTTAACTGATGCTTCTGTAACTTAATCATTTACACTAATAGAAATATTGGTTGTAAGTACTGGGGGAAGAATATATTTTAACAAGTAAGCATTGCTACTTCTGAGGAAGTGGTGGAAAGGTATTTTTCAAAGGCATCTTACCTACAGCAATAAGAAATGTCAGTAGAGGAAAAAATTAAACAGATAAGTACTTTGTAATCTGAAGCTGAAAGATGCTGGCTGAGTAGAGACTATTCACATGAAGGTGAAATTCTCCTTCGTCCAAATCTCATCAGACAACATTACGTATTATGCACCGATTTTTGCTGTTTATGCAACTATATTTAATGGAAAATGCCCAATTACTGGAAAAGGCTGAGTGATTTAGGGCTTACTGAAATGTGTTCTGTGGTAACACTAAGAAATTTACAAAAAGGAATGGCTTAAACTGTGGGTAAAAATCATTACAATGTTGCCAAAGTTCTGAAGTGTCATTGAACAACATTTTAAATGAACATTTATTTGTTTCATCTCATTCATTCCTCTGTTTAATCAACCAGCAAATATTTGTTGAATAGATACGCTATAGGCTAGACTGAATATTAAACAAGTTACCAAGATGAATTAGATGTAAGCTTTGTACTTCAGGATGCTACCCTCTAACTTAGAGAAATAAGATATAACCACAACTCTGTGGATCACAATAAACTGTGGAAAATTCTGAAAGAGATGGGAATACCAGACCACCCTGACCTGCCTCTTGAGAAACCTATATGCAGGTCGGGAAGCAACAGGTTGAACTGGACATGGAACAACAGACTGGTTCCAAATAGGAAAAGGAGTACGTCAAGGCTGTATATTGTCACCCAGCTTATTTAACTTCTATGCAAAGTACATCATGAGAAATGCTGGGCTGGAAGAAGCACAAGCTGGAATCAAGATTGCCAGGAGAAATATCAATAACCTCAGATATGCAGATGACACCACCCTTATGGCAGAAAGTGAAGAGGAACTAAAAAGCTTCTTGATGAAAGTGAAAGTGGAAAGTGAAAAAGTTGGCCTAAAGGTCAATATTCAGAAAACGAAGATGATGGCATCTGGTCCCATCACTTCATGGGAAATAGATGGGGAAACAGTGGCAGACTTTATTTTGGGGGGCTCCAAAATCACTCCTGATGGTGATTGCAGCCATGAAATTAAAAGACGCTTACTCCTTGGAAGAAAAGTTATGACCAACCGAGATAGTATATTCAAAAGCAGAGACATTACTTTGCCAACTAAGGTCCATCTAGTCAAGGAGTCAAGGCTATGGTTTTTTCCAGTAGTCATGTATGGATGTGAGAGTTGGACTATGAAGAAGGCTGAGCGCTGAAGAATTGATGCTTTTGAACTGTGGTGTTGGAGAAGACTCTTGAGAGTCCCTTGGACTGCAAGGAGATCCAACCAGTCCATTCTGAAGGAGATCAACCCTGGGATTTCTTTGGAAGGAATGATGCTAAAGCTGAAACTCCAGTACTTTGGCCACCTCATGTGAAGTGTTGACTCGTTGGAAAAGACTCTGATGCTGGGAGGGATTGGGGGCAGGAGGAGAAGGGGATGACAGAGGACGAGATGGCTGGATGGCATCACTGACTTGATGGACATGAGTTTGGATGAACTCCGGGAGTTGGTGATGGACAGGGAGGCCTGGCGTGCTACGATTCATGGAGTCGCAAAGAGTCGAACACGACTGAGCAACTGAACTGAACTAAACTGAGTGCGAAAACAAGAATCAAGGTACTATTTGCCATATGAATCAAGTAGAATTACAGGATAAATGGTGGTATTTGCAGCTAACTGCTAGAATTTAAATCCTAACTCTGCACTCCTCAGTAACTGTATTACTTTGAGTAAGTTATTTAGTTTCTGTCTATGCCTAGAATGGTTGTGAATGTTAAATAAATTAGCTATGAAGAACTTAAAGTAATACCTGCCTGAAACTAGTGCGTGCTCTTAGAAATCAGAATAAATTATTTTGGGGGGTAGAGATAGGAAAAAAAAATTTTTTGGAGTTTCTGTTATTTTGGTCGTGTTCTGTTTGTTGGTTACAAATGTACGTTTCCCCTGTAGAAATTCATCAAATAGTATATTTATTATGTTTTTGCTTTCTTGAATGTATTTTTTTCCAATAAAAATATTGTAAAATGCAGTTTCCATCATGGTATGTTCAAAATAAATATTAATGATGCTCAGATCACAAATCATAGAAACTCAAAGATAGGGAGCAGTCCCTTCTGCCTGGGACAGTGGGCAATGATTTCAGGCAGTAGAACATTTGAACTAGATCCTCAAGATTGGTTACATTACATGTTACTGTGTTATTTAGTTGCTAAGTTGTGTCTGACTCATTTGCCACCCCATGGACCCACCAAGTTCCTCTGTCCATGAAATTTCCCAGGGAAGAATACTGTAGTGGGTTGCCATTTCCTTCTTCAGGGGATCTTGCTGACCCAGGGATCAAACCCATGTCTCCTGCTTTGGAAGGTGGATTCTTTACCACTGAGCCACCAGGGAAGCCCATAAGTAACATTGTGGACATGTATAAATAAGTAAAGAAGTTTCACTAGGCAAAAAGTACACCAGGTATTCAGGAAAGCATAATGATTTAGGGTGTGGACTGATCTCTGTTTGAATATGAGCTCCACAGTTTAATACCTGTTTATTTTTATGCAAGCTCTTTGAAGCAGTTTCCTCATCTCTGAAAGTCACTACTTCCCTGGATTGTTGTGAAGGCTTAATGAGATGATGTATACAATGCCTTTGTCATAGAGATAAGTGCACAAGAAAGCTCAAGAAAAGTTGTTGTGGTAAAGACATCTGCCTAAACTGAGAATTGTGGAGTTTGCATAGGGTAGCACCAAATAGCAATTTGCCCTAAAGGGATTTAACTCAAGTGGTTTATAGTTCTTATATCTTCAGTTGATTTTAGAGGTACTGGAGGAAGTGGTCAAACAAGAGATGACAAGGGTGAACGTCGACATTCTAGGAATCAGTGAACTAAAATGGACTGGAATGGGTGAATTTAACTCAGATGACCATTATATCTACTACTGTGGGCAGGAATCCCTCAGAAGAAATGGAGTAGCCATCATGGTCAACAAAAGAGTCCGAAATGCAGTACTTGGATGCAATCTCAAAAACGACAGAATGATCTCTGTTCATCTCCAAGGCAAACCATTCAATATCACAGTTATCCAAGTCTATGCCCCAACCAGTAATGCTGAAGAAGCTGAAGTTGAA
>SJYT01017912.1:158248-175313 GCA_006410635.1 Cephalophus harveyi | reverse complement strand
AGAAGACTCCTGAGAGTCCCTTGGACTGCAAGGAGATCCAACCAGTCCATTCTGAAGGAGATCAACCCTGGGATTTCTTTGGAAGGAATGATGCTAAAGCTGAAACTCCAGTACTTTTGCCACCTCATGCAAAGAGTTGACTCATTGGAAAAGACTCTGATGCTGGGAGGGATTGGGGGCAGGAGGAGAAGGGGACGACCGAGGATGAGATGGCTGGATGGCATCACTGACTCGATGGATGTGAGTCTGAGTGATCTCCGAGAGATGGTGATGGACAGGGAGGCCTGGCGTGCTGCGATTCATGGGGTCACAAAGAGTCGGACGCGACTGAGCGACTGAACTGAACTGAACTGGAATACCTATCAGAACTGATAAACTTTGAAGATATCAGAATAGAAAAAATGTTGAGATTACACTTAAAATTTTTTTTTTATTTATAATATTTACTAACAAGTTTTCTCTCTTTCATTTGAAGACTCTCATTGTGCAGGTTGTCACTCCACTCTGAGACTGGGATAAACACCATAGTATGAAACAGAGGGCAACATGAAATAATAGAAAATGGGATGTTATAAGGTTCCACTTTCTTGTTCTGAGTTACAGATAGGGGTTCTCCATTCAGTCCTTGAGAAGTCTCTTGTGCCCAGTGAATGTGCCAGCTTAGGAGTATTGCAGCCATGTCTCTGCAGCACAGTTTGAGGAATAAATAGTGTGTTAAAGACTTATATTGCAATGTAGCACATCTTTATTTATCCACTTTCATTTTTCCTTACCTTCACTGCCTTGGTCTGAACCTCTTTAAAAAAACAAAACAAAACAAAGCAAAACTGTTAGCACTTTAATCCTTGCTTCAATCTCCACTTTCTGGGAAATTCAGTCTAAATCGGAGCCATATTTGATACATTTGTTGGAGTTTTTAAGAAAATTCTCTTTCTACTAGTTTGCAATATCTGTAGAATGTAAACTTTGTGCTATATTGTAGAGAAAGTATGAGAAGAAAGTCAACAGAAACACATAGACATAAAAGATGGTGATAGATCCCAGAGGATATTATTCAAGGATCTGGATATAGCTTTGATTAATATAAACTTGGATTTTTCAGTTACGTGAACCAAGGAAATGCTCTTTCCAAATTTTTTTTTTCTTTTTCCGATAACAAAATCCTGTGCATGCATTTAATTTTACGAGTAAGATATGGGTGTAGCTCAGATGAAACTCCCCTGTTTATAGTATTATTTATAGTATTAGTATTGATATATTAGATTAAGAACGTTGGCTAAAACCAAGAGTTGAATTGTGCTGGATATCAAGTTAAAACTTGGCTTACTTTCTTTAAGGTGTAAGGATACAAGGGAAGTATTTGAGAAAAGAAAGGTGGATTGTAGAGAGATATCTTTGAGAAAAAGGATAAACAGAAATCTATATTAGCTTTCTATTGCTAACATAAATCACAAACTCAGAGGCCTAAAGTAAAAAAGCATTATTATCTGAACAGTTACAGAGGTCAGAAGCTCAAAATCTCTTACATATTATTTTTGTTAGAATCACTGGATCTTTTCTACAAATGTCAGGGATACACCAAGAATGTTGGTAACCTGTGTCATAGGTCAAATTTTGGTTTTCCCCGTATGGGAACTTAGTAGAGCTAATATTCACTCAACATTTTCCTAGGATAGGGCTAAGCGAAACCAAAATACAAAAAAAAAAAAAAATAGCAGCAAACTGATGGGTATGGGTATTCTAATTATCCAGACATTATAGACGAGGGTTTTAGATGAAGGTAGACGTTAGATGAGTTGCCTCTGTTGACTTGTATAGTAAGTGTTACATTAGGAATTTGAGATTAAATTTGATTTGAAAGTTAGTGAAGTTTAAAGAGTACCACATAACTTTAACTCCCACCGTTTAAGAATAATGAGTTATATGTGGTCAGCAGAGCTCACACATTAATATCTAATCTAGAGAGTAGCTTTTCTTCATAATATAGCTTTAATACATTGTACTTCAGCATCTGTTTGAGCTGTAGTAAAATTTGTAATATAAGTCAAAAGGTGACAAGCCAAATTGATATGTATTATATGAGTGCATTTAAGGAATTTTTAGATTTATGAGGCAAAAATGATCTGTTCAGATATTAGAATATTTAATAGTAGTTTTACTGTTTTGAGCCTCCTGCTTGAAAAATACATAAAAAATTGCAATCTCCTTTTCTATGGATAGAAACAAATTGTATATTACAAATTTATTAAAATTATTATACAAAATGATTTTACAACCATTGGTAAGTCTTGATAGAGGTTTGAAAATTGACATTTTGTTCCATCAGTATTAAATACCACAGTTTTATACTTTGAAAGTAGCAAATATATACTTCATTCCATGCAAAAGACAGAACTGCTTCAAAGATAACACACAAAATATCACATTTCCCCCCTGAGGATTTTCTTTTTTTTTTTTTTNTGGTAAGTCTTGATAGAGATTTGAAAATTGACATTTTGTTCCATCAGTATTAAATACCACAGTTTTATACTTTGAAAGTAGCAAATATATACTTCATTCCATGCAAAAGACAGAACTGCTTCAAAGATAACACACAAAATATCACATTTCCCCCCTGAGGATTTTCTTTCTTTTTTTTTTTTTTTTAATTTATCTTGTAATCACTATTTACCATGATCAGTCAATACTCAGTCTTTGAAAAAAGAATATTAGCTTGTTGAACTATAATTCAAAATAAGTCTCAATTTAATCTTATTTTAAAAACACTCTAGTTAATTGTAATTAATGTTTGACAGTTTGAAAGACATCTGTTATATTAACATAATGGTGTTATTGCACATGAAGTGCAATAGCTCAGCAGAATTGCATTATGGGTATTTTGTAAATAAAAGAAAATCTTCAGTAAAAATATATGGTTCTTTCCACCATTTGCTAAATAAGATTTTTTTTCCTGTTGAAATCGTAATTAGTGAGACATGCATGTTTTTTTAAAAGGGAAATATACTTCCCACTGTTTGTAAGCTTGGTCATTCTGGAGACAGTTTGTTTCTATATTTTAAAATTTGGAAAGTCATCGACATACTTTGTAATTTCATGTGTTTACTCATTGTCAGCTGTGAGGTCATTTAGACTCTAGCTTATTCCATGCCGTTGCCAAAAGTATTGTCAATAAACAAATAAATGAAGCAAACTCTTAATAAACATTTTGCCAAATAGTTAATTCCTTAAATCAGAGGTTCTGCACCTAGGGGACATTTGACAATATCTGGAAATATTCTTGGCTGTGACAGTTGGGAGAGGGGAGATATTGGAGGCCAAGGATACTGCTAAACAATCTGCAGGAAAACCTCCTAACCATCTAATCCAAAATGTCAATAGTGACAGGGTTGAGAAACCCTCTGAAATCAATAGTAAAAATCAAAAAGGAGGTTTTAAAATATTGACACAGTAGGGAGTAACAGATGCATGGAAGAAGCAGAGGCAAACTTTATAAATGCAAACAAATTTTTTTTGTCTCTTGTCTGTTCAGTCTATAAATTTGTGATTATGAAAAGTTGGTTTTGAATAGAGCTTTGTGACTCACATTCTAAAGCCAAGGAATGTAGGCGTGACTGCTTTTGTAAAGGATTTTTTTCTCTATGTTTTGGTTTCTCCTTCTTCAAAAAAGAAAAAGCTGAAATAAAGTCACTAATTTAGTGTATTAGAAAAAAGAAAAGGGTTGTAGTAGGGGAACAACTTTATACTGGGACAATGTTAATACACAAAGAGGTATGCTTGCTAGAATTGGGCAGAATGTTTTTATTTAAGCTTCCTGTTGGGAAATGTAAAAAGGGAAGCTTGCTGAATTGCAACATTTTCTGGGTCCATAATTTTAATGTTATCTATAGTTGCTTCTCCGTTCCTTAAGCATTATTTAATACAGTGCTGAAATATAGAAGTTCCTCAATGAATGTTTTCTGAATTATTCAGTTTCTTTGGCTGTGAACATGACAATATAAAAATTCTTTGTAAAACTACAAATCACTTTCAGAGGCATAGCCAAATATACCAATTCTGTATTTATGCTTCTGCTTTTCTAGATGTTTCTTTTCCCACTTTCTGTGCTTCAGCTCACATGCATGAGTTTGCATGCACATAAACAGTACAGAATCATTCTGATAGGTAAACATAACAAATCAAACTCTAAACTTGGCATCCAAAGCTAGTAACTAATAGTACATAGTATGTACTGTTCTAAGTATTTATATTTGTCGATTGAGTCTTACAATAAGTCTGTAATATAAGAGCTACATATTCTTAGTTAAGATGTGAAAACTGAAAAACAGATGTCAGAACCTTACCACACTCATCCAAATGCTTTGACTGGGATTTAATTTATGGCTGTAAGATGCTCCATATGTGTAACAATGTCCACAAAGAGCTTCCAACAGTAACTGTGGTATGGTTCTTTCAATTCAATTTCTGATTCTCCTTAAAGGACCATATCAGAAGCCATCCATTTACAGAAGAAAAAAAAAAAAAAAATCCTATTCTCTTAGCTATAGGAGTTATTTTCCTCTCTCTTCTTAATTAAAATTTGTGGGAAAGATGTTGAAAGTATCAGATAAATTTTCTTGTATAAATGTCAACCCCTGAACTTAATTGCTTAAAGCAGCCACTAAATATTAGCTTTTGGTTTCGTGAGGTAGCAATTCAAACTGCGCTCAGCTAGATAGCCCTTTGGTCTTGGCTGTCTTCATGCATGCATCTGTGGCTCTGTTTTGGCTGGTTGTTGGCTGGGGTGATAGGGGCAACTGGGCTCTGTGTCTCTCATCATCCAGCAAGCTAGACAGTTGATTAATGGCCACTAAGCTAGTTTCCGGGCTTCCCTGGTGGCTCAGAGGTTAAAGCGTCTGCCTCCAATGCAGGAGATCCAGGTTCGATCCCTAGGTCGGGAAGATCCCCTGGAGAAGGAAATGGCAATCCACTCCAGTATTCTTGCCTGGAGAATCCCATGGACGGAGAAGCCTAATAAGTTACAGTCCATGGGGTCGCAAAGAGTCGGACACGACTGAGCGACTTTACCTTACCTTACCTTAAGCTAGTTTCCGGGTCTTCCGCATTGGAGGCAGACACTTTAACCCCGGGTTCGATCCCTGGGTTGGGAAGATACCCTGGAGAAGGAAATGGCAATCCACTCCAGTATTCTTGCCTGGAGAATCCCATGGATGGAGAAGCCTAATAGGTTACAGTCCATGGGGTCGCAAAGAGTCGGACACGACTGAGTGACTTCACCTAAGCTAGTTTCCAAGAACAGGCTGACGTACCAGCTCAGAACTGGCACAACATCACTTATGTCCCATTCTATTTGTCAAAAGAAGACACAGGGACAATGCATATTTAAGGTGGTAGGAGATAAACTGTACCTCTTGATTAGGGGAGCCACACTGTTGCACATCAAAAGGTCCTGTACACAGGTAAAAGAAAAACTGGGGCCCAAACTGCAGTCAATCTACCCAGCCCAAAAGATGTCATATAATCTTAAAGTCAAGCACATCATTTTGTCATTTTGTACACAGGGTCTGACATGTCATAAAGGTTTGAATTTTATTTTTAGATATGTTATTATTTGTGTGACTTTATTTACTTAGTGAATACAAACTTCAGCTTTTTCATTGATCCATAACGTGTCACTTAGCTATAAGTTCAGTTCAGTTCAGTTCAGTTCAGTTGCTCAGCTGTGTGCGACTCTTTGTGACCCTGTGGACTGAAGCATGCCAGGCTTCCCTGTCCATCACCAACTCCAGGAGCTTGCTCAAACCCATGTCCGTCGAGTTGATGCCATCTAGCCATCTCATCCTTTGTCATCCCCTTTTCCTCCTGCCTTCAATCTTTCCCAGCATCAGGGTCATTTCCAGGGAGTCAGTTTTTTGCATCAGGTGGCCAGAGTATTGGAGTTTCAGTTTCAGCATCAGTCCTTCCAATGAATATTCAGGACTGATTGCCTTTAGGATTGATAATAATAATAGTAAATGAGACAGTGCTAAAGGTACCTAACACTGAGTACATAGTACATTGAACCTAAAAGTTAATTAAAAATTGCAATGTAGTATTTTGAACATTAATATTTTTAAATCACTTTAAATTTATAAGTATCAAAGCAGATTTTTTTTTTTTTACTAAAACAGATATAAACAACTTAAATAAAATACATCACAATTTAAAACTGTTCAGTCAAATTCAGGATAAACTTTCAAATAATAAGGTATTGTTTCCCTAGAGAATAATGATTGTATTGAATTCTTAAATAAGTGCTCTTTCAAGGTCCCTCACATTAAAATTCTCTTGAATAATTTTGGTGTTAATCTGTTCCTTCTTTTCCTAGCACTTATAATTTCTTAGCATCTTTAGTGTGCCTATATCTAGTAGCTAACATTTAAATTTGATGCTGAAAGCATCTAGAAACTAAGAAACCAAATGACACAGTGAATATCCAAGAGACTCCCCTTTAAGAAAGTGTGAGATAATCAAAAATATTCATACTGGTCTCTGCTCCAGCTCCTGGCACAAGTTTTTAAAACTTTTGTAAATTCCTTTTTCAAAATGTTTTCATTTTGTATTATAGTTGTTTAAAAACACTGTGTTAGTTTCAAGAGTGCAGCAAAGAGGTTCAGTTATACATATGTATATATCTCTTCTTTTTCTAATTCTTTTCCCATTTAGGTTACTACAGAGTACTGAACAGAGTTCCCTGGGCTATCCAGTATATCCTTGAGAGTTACCTGTTTTAAATATAGCAGTGTGTACATGTCAATCCCAAACTCCCAATCTACTCCCCTGACATACCTTTCTCTCTTAATAACCATGAATTTGTTCTGAGTCTGTTTATGTTTTGTAAATAAGGTCATTTGCATCATGTTTTTAAGATTCTGCATATAAGCAATATCATATATTAGTCTTCCTCTCTGATTTATTTCTCTTAGTGTGACTATCTCAAGGTTCATCAATGTTGGTGCAAAAAGCATTTCTTCATTCTTTTTTTACAGCTGAGTAGTATTCCACTGCATATACTGACCACATCTTTATCCATTCATCTGTCAGTGAATGTTTAGGTTGCTTCCACGTCTTTGCTATTGTAAACAGCACAGAAATGAACACTGGGATCCAAGTATCCTTTCAAAACTCATTTTTCTTTGGATTTATGCACAGGAATGAAGTTGCTGGATCATATGGTTGCTCTATTTTTAGTTTCTTAAGAAACCTAAGGAAACTAAGCATACTGTTCTCTGTAATCCCATAATAGCTGTATGGATTTACATTCTCATCAACAGTGTAGGAGGGTTTCCTTCTCTCTACATCTTCTCTAGAATTTATTGTTCATAGATTTTTGATGATAGCCATTCTAACTGGTGTGAGGTGATATCTCATTGCAGTTTTAATTTGTATTCCTCTAATAATTAGTGATGTTGAGCATCTTTTCGTGTACCTCTTGGCCATCTGTATTTGGAGAAATGTCTATTTAAATCTTCTACACATTTTAAAAAATTTTGAGCCACATGAGCTGTTTGTAAATTTTGGAGATCAATACCGTGTTGGTTGCATTGTTTGCAAATATTTTCTCCCATTGTGGGTTGTCATTTTGTTTATAGTTGTCTTTTCTGTGCAAAAGCTTTTGAGTTTAATTTGGCCCCATTTATTCTTGTTTTTATTTCTATTACTCTGGAAGATGGATCCAAAAAGATATTGCTGTGATTTATGTAAACAGTGTTCTGCCTATGCTTTCCCCTAAGAGTTTTATAGTACCCAGTGTTATATTTAGATCTTTAGTCCATTTTGAGTTTATTTTTGTGTATACTGTTAAACAATGTTCTAATTTCTTTTAAGTGTAACTGTCCAGTTTTACCAGCACCATTTATTTACTGTCTTTTCTCCATTGTATGTTCTTGTCTCTTTTGTTGTAGATTGACCATAGGTTAGTCAGTCTGTCAGTTCAGTTGCTTAGTCGTGTCCGACTCTTTGCAACCCCATGAAATATACATATCAAGCTTCCCTGCCCATCACCAACTCCTGGACCGTAGATACGTAGGTTTATTTCTAGGCTCTCTATCTGTTATTTGGTCTTTGAGCCCAGTTCCTGACACAGCATTCCTGAAATCCTTGTAGTTTCCTGGATGTTGTTTGTTTTAATGAGGCAACTCTGGGTGGACTCCTGGATGAGGGCTGGTCACAGGAAAGACCAAGCCACGATTAGATGCTTGCAACTTTCAGCCCTACAACCCTCCACTTCTCTAAAGAAGAGAGGATCAGAGAATGAAGCTAATATTTGATCATGCCTTTGTGAGCAAGCCTACATAAAAATCCCAATGGTATGGATTTCAGAGAGCTTCTAGGTGAGTGAGCACATTCAGGTACTAGGAGGGTGACACACCCCAACTCCATGGGGACAAAAGCACCTGCTCTTGAGACCTAATCCTCCTAGACTCAAACCTATGGACCTCTTCATCTGGCTGTTCATCTGTATCTTTTTCATAGCCTTTGCTCAACCAGTAAGCATAAGAATTTTCCCCAAGTTCTGTGACCCACTCTAGCAAATTAATCAAACCTAATAAGGAGGACAGGTGATAACCTGGATTTACTATTGGCATCTGAAGTGGGGTGGGAGCAGTCGTGTCCAAGCCTTTAACCTGTGGGTTCTGATACTATCTCGGGTAGATTGTGTCAGAATTGAGATAAACTGTAGGACACCCAACTGGGGTTGCAGATGATTTCTTGGTCAGACAAAACCCTCATGCATCTTGAGCCAGGAGTGTTGTGAATGTGATAGTAGTGTGAAAGTTAAAAAATAATAATAAAAGATGGAAAGCTGATTTTCTAGTGTAGTAAGTATACTTAACCTTGATGTATGCCCACTGCAACATAGATTTCAGAAATCATGCTTTCTACTTGTTCAGTTGTAGCTAGAGGAAATGAACATATTTTTGAGCAAGAAGATATTCATTGAGTGAATTTTTAACAGAGTTAACAGAAACGTTGTATTTCATGAGGCATTTTAGAGTCTTGACATTTGTGACTGAAGAGCAAAGGGGAAAAAACATGAGAGAACTGGGTGATTTTAAACATATCCAAAGCATTGCTCTTTTCTGAAGGATATTTTCCTGTCTTAATATGGTGGAAAATGGAGCTAATTAATCATTTTCTATGCCTGGTTTAAAGTTATATATATAATAGTATTTCCCTGGCTAAATGATGTATTTATTTATTTATAAAAGCTGTTATGAGGAAGTTAAAAGACACTTTTTCAACCTTGTCTATATGTAAAGAAAATAAATTGTTCCCTTAATACTGCCTCCCAAATTGTCTGTATCATTCAGTGCACTTAAAAGTTAATGTATAGAGGTCGCCATGAAACTAAAATGAAAGAACAAAGATATCTTCAGGAAAGAGATTTCTGAACCAATGTCGATCTTCATGGGGCACTTAAGACTATTTATAACTTGGAAGAGCATAGAGGATCTAAAAATTACTGTGAACTGGCCTGAATTATCCTAAATTGCAGATAAAGAAGCAAAGTTTATTATCAAATGGTGTTCATATGTTCCCATTATTTTTCTTGGAAATACAGTTCTGGTATTTTAGAGAGGATGATTTGTCTGGATTTGAGACCCTTGGGAAAGAGGAGTAATAAGCATAGCATAGTATATTTTACGACGCTTACTCCTTGGAAGAAAAGTTATGTCCAACCTAGATAGCATTTTCAAAAGCAGAGACATTACTTTGCCGACTAAGGTCCATCTAGTCAAGGCAATGGTTTTTCCTGTGGTCATGTATGGATGTGAGAGTTGGACTGTGAAGAAGGCTGAGCGCCGAAGAATTGATGCTTTTGAACTGTGGTGTTGGAGAAGACTCTTGAGAGTCCCTTGGACTGCAAGGAGATCCAACCAGTCCATTCTGAAGGAGATCAACCCTGGGATTTCTTTGGAAGGAATGATGCTAGAGCTGAAACTCCAGTACTTTGGCCACCTCATGCGAAGAGTTGACTCATTGGAAAAGACTCTGATGCTGGGAGGGATTGGGGGCAGGAGAAGAAGGGGACGACCGAGGGTGAGATGGCTGGATGGCATCACGGACTCGATGGACGTGAGTCTGAGTGAACTCCGGGAGATGGTAATGAACAGGGAGGCCTGGCGTGCTGCGATTCATGGGGTCGCAAAGAGTCGGACACGACTGAGCGACTGAACTGAACTGAACTGATTACCGCCTCCTAGTGGCCGCACCATTGTATAACAGGTATCACATTTCTAAGATGTAATTTGTGAAAAGGATTGCATGTTTTTCTTTAACCATGCATGTCAGATTGTATAACTGTAAGAGAGCCTCATGCTGAGAAGAAATGTGGGGAGTAAATGGAGTCAGTGGGAAATAGCATCTTAGAAGAGATTTGGGAATAACATGGCGGCAATAAACTTCACTCCTGTGACTGTTAGATCCTTTATATCCCACAAGCCTGTCTGTCTTTGCTACTAAGTCGCTTCAGTCGTGTCCGACTCTGTGTGACCCCATAGACGGCAGCCCACCAGGCTCCCCGTCCATGGGATTCTCTAGGCAAGAACACTGGAGTGGGTTGCCATTACCTTCTCCTGTCTGTCTTTAGATACAGCAAATATAAAAGTAACTATGAGACAATGTTTGTATATACTATACAAATATAAGGAATAATCACACTTATTATTACTGTTTCTACTCTTCTAATATGTGGAAAATAGTTAGTCCTGATGCCCTTGTGTTAAATTTGTGAGACTAAATACCTTGTTTACCTGGTCCTCATAGGAGGAAGCAATTAAAACAAGCATTAATTTCTATAAGAATCTTTCATACTAGATCCTTATCTATACCTCTATTATACTACTTAATAGGGCTTCCCTAGTAGCCCAGCTGGTGAAGAATTCACCTGCAATGCAGGAGACCCCAGTTTGATTCCTGGGTTGGGAAGGTCCCCTGGAGAAGGGATGGGCTACCCACTCCAGTATTCTTGGGCTTCCTTGGTAGCTCAGATGGTAAAGAATCCACCTGCAGTGTAGGAGAGCTGAGTTTGATCCCTGGGTTGGAAAGATCCTCTGGAGGAGGTCATGGCAACCCACTCCAATATTCTTGTCTGGAGAATCCCCATGGACAGAGGAGCCTGGCGGGCTACAGTCTATGGGTTCGCAAAGAGTCGAGCAAATAAGCACAGCACATAGATGCTATTTAAAGTCATAATACAGTTTTTTTTTTTTTTATAAGGAACTTTCAGACAATTCCAAATGAAAATGAGTTCCTTAGGAAGCAGTTCTCTCTTGTTGACTTGGGTATCACTTTCACATGCAATACGTTCTCAAAAAATAAATGAAGAAATTATTACAGGGAAAATGAAAAGATGGAGGGAAGGGGAAAGAAGGAGAACGGAGGAGAGGAAGAAGGAAGAGTAGAGAGTGAGTTGAGGCAAATTCCACTGGAAAAGCTGGAAGCAAGTGATGAGCAACCACATTTCCTGTGTTTGTGAAGCTGTGAGTCTTGTAGCGTTAACTTCACCTTTCTACCATTGATAGGAGATGAGGTCTGAGGTCAGAAGTGCTGAAATGGATTAAAAGCAGCGTGCTTCAGGTAATGCCGCATATGCTGTCCTATGCTTCACGGCTTATCTGGTTACTCACTCTTACCCCCGTCATCAGAGACCAAATCAGTGAGACATTCGATGTCCTGCTTTTGTGTGATCACCATTGTTTATTTGAAAGCAGTGTCCACTTTCTCTTTGGCGAAGCTCTTAGGACATTTTTACTACAGAGGACAGCTTATTACACAGATTCTTGGATAGAGTGGATGTGGAATGAACATTGATAGTGGGTAAGCATAGAAGCTGGGATCTTGGGAAGAAGTTGAGAAAGTAGAATAATGGTGTTTAAGAATTCAAAAGATTGATGTCTAAAGCATGGGTAGGCAAACTTTCTCTGTAAAAGGCCAGATAATAAATATTTTGTAGGCCCTACTCTGTCACAATTACCAACTCAGCCACTGTAATATGAAAATGGCCATAGAAGATACACTTAAAAAAGTGTTCCCGTAAAACTTTATAAATAGAAACGGGCTAGCCCTGAGGCTGTTATAGACAACAATATAACATTTAAATGTTGCTATTAATCTTTTAAGACAAAACCACTGTTTAATCATTCAGTTTTTCTTTGAATTCTTTGACTATTGCACTATCACTTAGTTCAAACTTCTCTAAATAGTGAGGTGTGTGTTTTTATGTGTGCTATGTTACTGTTTTTATTGTGATTTCTTTTTTGCTTTGAGTCAACATTTGGACTGTGATCACACACTAGATTAAATCATGTCTGGGAAATTACTGTGACGGAGCCAACAGTTTTCATCTGAGATCGCCAATATATTAAAATGACAGCCATATTCTTTTATTTTTGAGCAAGCTTTTAAATTTAGAACAGTTTTAGGTTCACAAAATTATTATAAAGATATTACAGACTTCCCATACACTTCAAGATAGGTTCTCTAATTATTCAAATTTAGTTCCTTCATCTAATATTAGTATAATACATTTGTCACAATTAATGAACCAACATTGATACATTGTTATTAACATAAGTCCATATATTATTCAGATTTCCTTAGTTTTTTAAAGTCCCCTTTCTGTTCCAAGATACCATTCAGGATACCCAATTACATTTATTTGTCAAATTTTCTTTGGTTTATCTTTGATCATGGCATCTGGTCCCATTACTTCATGGCAAATAGGTGGAGAAACAGTGGAAACAGTGGCTGAATTTATTTTTTAGGGCTCCAAAATCACTGCAGATGGTGACTGCAGCCATGAAATTAAGACATTTGCTCCTTGGAAGAAAGGTTATGACCAACCTAGACCGCATATTAAAAAGCAGAGACATTACTTTGCCAGCAAAGGTCCATCTAGGCAAAGCTATTGTTTTTTGAGTAGTCATGTATGGATGTGAGAGTAGGACTATAAAGAAAGCTGAGTGCTGAAGAATTGATGCTTTTGAACCGTGGTGTTGGAGAAGATTCTTGAGAGTCCCTTGGACTGCAAGGAGATCCAGCCAGTCCATCCTAAAGGAAATCAGTTCTGAATATTCATTGGAAGAACTGATGTTGAAGTCAAAACTCCAATACTTTGGCCACTTGATGCAAAGAACTGACTCATTTGAAAAGACCCTGATGCTGGGAAAGATTGAAGGTGGAAGGAGAAGGGCTTCTCCGACAGAGAATGCGATGGTTGGATGGCATCACTGACTCAATGGACATGAATTTGAGTAAACTCTGAGAACTGGTGATGGACAGGAAGGCCTGGTGTGCTGAGGTTTATGAGGTTGCAAAGAGTAGGACACGACTGAGCAACTGAACTGACTGAACTGATTTTTGATGTGACAATTTCTCAGACATTTTGTGTTATAATGATCTCAATAGTTTTGGGGATTTTCGTCAGGTATTTTGTTGAATGAACTTTAATGAGGATTTGATGATATTTTACTCATAATTAGATGGAAGTTACGGATTTTTCAAGGAAGACCATAGAGGTAAAATCTCATTCTCATTCATCATATCAAGAGTACTGTGCTGGTTAATTTTATGTGTCAACTTGACTGGGCTAAGGGATGCCTAGAGAGCTGGTAGAACATGAAATTTCTGGGTATATCTAGTGTGTTTGTTGAAGAGATTAACTAATGAATCAGTAAATTGAATAAAAAAAAATACTACCATCACTAAAACAGGTAAGCATGCAATCCATTGAGGACTTGAATAGAACCAAAAGCTCAAGTAAGGACAAATTTGATGAGACATCCATTTTCTCCTGCCTTTGAAAATCAGCAATCCTGGTTCTTGGGCCTTCAGACTCTAACTGGGAATTACACTATCAGCTCCCCTCATTCTCAGGTTTTCAAACTCAGACTAAACTATAGCACTGATTTTCCTGGTTCTCCAGCTGGCAGATAGAAAATTGTAGGACATCCTAGCCTCTGTAATTGCAGGAGTCAATTTCTATAATCATCTGTCTAACCTTCTATTGGTTCTGTTTCTCTGGAGAAGCCTAATACATGTACATACTTTGAACTGACCTATTATGGTTGATTTTAACATTGATCAGCTGTCTGTTGGTGTTTGCCAGGTTTCTCCGCTGAAAAGTCATTCTCTTTTTCTCCCTTTTCATATTGTACTTTTCGGAAGGCAATTGTTATGTGCAGTCAGCACTTAATAAGTTGGTTTAAAGGTGAAAGGTCTACAAGATTGGAATTGTGTATAGATGGGAGATTTGTAAATATGAGATTTGTCCCTCTATCATTTACTCAGTTAATTATATCAGTAGAGTCTCATACTTATCCCTTGCTTTATAGCCGATTAGTGCTTTATTGTGCTGCTCATATTGTTCCATCCTTGGTCACTGGGAATTCATTCTGTTTATCCCTGTTTCTTTGACATACCTCAATTATTCTGTGTACACGTGTATGTATTACTTCCTTACTTTTTGGCACTATAAGATTCTCCAGGCTTGTCTTATATGTTTCCTGCCCTAGTCTTACTTAGGATAAGCCTCTAAGGACTTCTTGTTCTTTCTATTGCATAGTGGTATTGCAAACCATGTTCTGATTATTAGGTAAGCTCATTGATAATGAGATGTTTTCACTTCTAGCACCTCTCAGCTGACAAGGCACAGAATTATATGTGTGTATATGAGTCCATATATATACAAATATCTACAAATAATTCTTTACCTATTTTGAGCTAAGCATGAGTTCATTTTGGTATCTCTAATCCTTTACTACATGGATCATTCTTGTCTTTTCTTGATTATTTGGAATATCCAACTGTGAAAAGACTAGCTCCCACTATTTTGCACTCATTTACTTTATTGGTTAATTCTAGTATTGTGCACAGTGGTTTTAGAATTTTTAACCCACATGTCTACAGGAACAACTTAATCAACTAAAATACAGTGCTTAGTTTTTTGTGTTTGTGTGTGTGTGTGTGTGTGTGTGTGTTTGCCTTTAGTCTTACAGACTCTATTCATTTCCAAAGTTCATTGTGCCAGTAACTTATTCTACTATTCTTCTCAGTGAAGTTGTTTCATGCATCTATAATGAATTTTTTCACATTGTGTATTCCATCCTGGAATTTCCAAGTCTTTTGATTTTTTAATCTACATATAATAAGGTTTACTGTTTGTTCTTTAAAGTTCTATAGATTTTCACAAATGCTAAAATATTTACATTCATGGTTGTAGTGGTATACCATGTGTTTACCACCATCAAAATCCCTAGAGGTTAATTTATTCAACCTTCCACTCTCCTCACCCATCCACTATATCCCTTGCCATCACTGACCTTTTTGTGATCTCTATGGTTTTGTCTTTTTCAGAATGTTATAATTGAAATCATACCATTTGTAGACTTTTTCATGCTAGACTATGTCACTTAGCAATATGCATTGGAGATTTACTTATACCATTTCCCCATGGCTCTGGAACATGGCCCTGGCAAAATCTTTACCCCTGGAGAGTTGAAGAGGAGGCTCTGGGAATATTCATAATAGTCATTCTTTCTTACTTCCTTCCTGAGCCATGTGGGGATTTTTCTCAGATCTTTAACAGAGAACCGAGTGAGGTTTCCCCTTTGAAAAGATGCAGACCTCCCTAAGACTAGTCTATCCTTAAGCACTTTATCAAAATTACCATTGAAGTGTTACTATCCATTTTTGAGTCCAGCACTTTAAGATTCAGGTAAGCAGATCTTGAATTGATTGATTCTCTAGATTTTCCTATCTCTCCAGACTTCGGAGTCTAGTAGTTTGTCTTAAGTTTTTATTACAAATGACCTCAACTTAGGTCAATATTTTCATTTTCTATAATTTTTTCTTCTGATTGGGATGGGATGATGACTTTCAAACTCTTTACATGTTGGGGCTTAAACTGGTAGTCTGTCATGTCCTTTTGAAGATTTGTTTTACCTTTGTCAGGCTAAATGTCAGTTATTGCAAATGTGATTTATTATTCTTCATTCTAAGGTCCTTTGAAAACACTTAAAGGGCAGTCAAGAAATAGTCACTTTCTAAATTTGGGATTAGCCCAAGTAGTATACAATATTCCAGGTGTACCCTAAGCAATACAGAAAATAATCACCTCTCTTATTAACATGGCTTGAAATAATATTTTTTGGTGGGTTTTTATAATGTCTTCATTTTCTTCACTGTTGACTGCAGAAGTGGAAATGTCCTGGAAACACAACAGATGCTGTTTCTGCCTGATTTTATAGAGCATCCTATAAAAAGAAATGTTTCCCTGGTGGCTCAATCAGTAAAGCATTCACCTTCAATGTGGAAGACCGGGGTTCAATCTCTGGGTTGAGAAGATCCCCTGGAGGAGGGCATGGCAACCCACTCCAGTATTCTTGCCTGGAGAATCCCCATGGACAGAAAAGCTTGGTGGGCTTCAGTCCATGGGGTTGCAAAGAGTTGGGCATGACTGAGTGACTAAGCACATAAAAAGAAAAAAAAGATATTTTCTGTGTATGGAAAAATCATGAGCTGTTTCATCAGATCTTTCTGGGGTAGGATTAATGTAGATTAGGTTATTCTTACAAAACAGTATCAGTATTTTGGAATAATACTTTTACTTGTTTGAAATAATAATTATTGAATCATAATAATTCTTTTGAAATAATAATAATTCTTTCCCTGTTTGAAAAAATGTTAAGAGCAAATATCAACATTTCTAAAAGTCTAAACTTGATCCTATTGGATATAGACATGAGTTCCTTTCAGAAAAAAGTATTTCGGAAATGTAAAGTAGTCTAGATTTTCTAAAACTCACAGAGTGAGAACCTCTACATTCTCATAAGCCTGAGTGTGCTCCCGGTGGGCGAGGACATTCAGCTTCAGCCACATGGCAATGCAGCCCTTAATTAAATGATGCAGCAGCATATGGGAATTAGCAAAGAGATTAAGAGACTAATAGAGCAGAACACAGTAATGTTGATGTAAATGGAGAGGAGCTCCATGCTGCAAATTGAAAAAAAAAAAAAAAAACACA